>JXSR01S008180.1:137327-152625 GCA_000969725.1 Ophiothrix spiculata
GAGATACCGTAATAGTGTACTAAGCTGGTTGATTTCCGTAAAGTAAAAAGAATGAATTGATAAATAAGGGAGACAGGATGCTATTGCAGTGTTGTGTAATTCAAGTAACGATTTGGACCAGTTAAGATGTTTAATGCAAATACCGATGGTGTTCTTCTTGCTTTGTTTTTCTTGGTAACTTCATTTTCATTTCAAATACTAATTTAAGTCAAATTCTCGACATCAAGACAAACTACAGGTTGTAACAGAAAAAAATATACATTCTTGTTAGCGATATCATTAGGAAAAGAAACTTGTTGAATTCACAAACTTTCCTTTATATGAAAGGCTGTTTACTTGGCTACCAGAGGCAGCTTAAATAGTCTCATTTAATGGTCAGGATCAAAAGTTACGACCATTTAAGTAAAGACCGCTGAAAACCACTTGGGCCGATTTCACCATTATTTCAGCGTAAACAGTTTTTCATGATTCGATGAAGATCAACAATGCAGTGAGACAAATTGACAAAAAGCACACCTCATGTTCAAGGATGTTTTTATTTTTTAATATAGAATAATTCATAAATACTTTTGTGATATTTTATGACAAAAGTTATGCTTTAATAGGTTAAAATATTGCTTATATCCCAGAGTAAACATAAACAGTTGCAGGCCTAAACAGTTGCATGAAAGACTCGATGTCAAGCAAAGAGTGTAAAGCAATAATCCTTTTGCAGTTTGTTTTTTTCCACACAGTTTCATATTCAAAGGGAAATATGGAAATTAAAAATACTTTTCCTAGCTCAATTGATAAAAGTTAAGTTCAGAAATGATAGTGTTTCATTTGACCTGTATTTAAAATCTCTGGGTAGTCTTAAAGTGCTTGCATGTTGACTCTGTCATTTAGATGATATGTTGTCTCGCCAACTAGGATATCTCTTAAAACTTTGTTCTGGGATCCCGTTCAACATCAACAATACGACAGTCTACGGGCAAAGTCATCATTAAAAGGTTTATAATATGCCTTTGTTAGATAAAAGTTCATAAAGCACTTAAATCAGCCTCATTATCCTGTTCAATATCGTATGGCTGATTTGGGGCATGATGTGCCATTATTTTTCTACCTGTAAATGAATCAGATAAACTGGCCCAGGTGGTTTGAAGGTAGGGTCAGTATAATTTCCATAACTCTGCTTGTAGGCCATCAATTTGGACGAAACAAAGTGTATTTTGTAGCTTAAGAGGTTGGCTTTCAATATAAATAAATGGCAATGTGATACAAGGTGTAACTTTATTCTCTCAGCATAGATAACAATGTATAATTTTTTCTGTTACAACCTGTATTGTATTTTATGTCCAAAAATACAAAACATGGTCAAAGCGTCTTGATCTGAGTAGACGAAACAATGTATCTTTCTCTCAAGAGTAGTGGAGTGGCAGGCGTTGGTTTAAAATAGAACGTTAGGATTATGATTAAAGCGCTTTTACCACTCGGTCACAGAGGAAAAAAATATGTTCTATCTCCTAGAAAGGATTTTATACTTTATCTGAAAATTAATAGCATCATTTGTTTTATGTCACCTTTTTATACGTTATCTTTTAAAAACACTAGTATATTTGTAATCATATTTATTAAACTCTTTATGAGGGGTTTAAGCTATTAATTCAGTGTTAAAAGCTGGCTGACTTAAATAGCATTGTTCGCTCAAAAAAAATATCTAACGTAGCCCACGTTTGCCATTGGGATTCAAATCGTGAGATTGGCGCCAGGGGCAATCTGTCACTTCACTTTCATGTTTATATATAGTCACCATTCTTGACTGAATGTTAAATAAAAAATTAACGTGGCTTCAGCTGAACATCTGATAAGAGATATGATCGCTTGCGTCGAATTCTTATTGAATTCAGCCTATTCAGTACGAATATATTAAACTCAAACGGTTGCGTTTTTGTGAATAGTTTGAATGTAAAATTCCCATCATGTTGAACGATATGTTTGACCGAGATAGTTGTTTCTTATCTTCAACAAATGAAGATGCTTTGATACATTATTTAATTGGCATGATTGGTAACATTTTTAGTTTGATTACTTTGAATAGTAACACTGAATGAATCGACAAGCGGACCACGAACTTTCTGCTAGAGGTAAAAATAAGCTGATTCCGTGTGGATTGAGAGTTCTGAATTGGGAATTGACAAAAACCTTAAAAATATTCACTTCTGCAAACGGTAAATTCAGATCATGTAGACATATTAACCTACAACAAGTTATGACCATTAAAACCTTTTTAAAACAATTTCTCCAGGGAGAGTCAAACTTGTTCTGATGAAATTTTCATCTCCAACATTCATGATAGTCTGTAGCTTAAGGCATCTGGTGAGCTACCGCTTTTGAAATCTCTTTTGCAGTTTGTGATAGCCTTGAGCATCTCATGAACTATCATTTCTGTAATCTCTTTTGTAGTTTTAGATAGCTTATCAGGAACTATTATTTTCATAATCTGTCTGAAGATCTTGCCACTGAAATATCATTCAATGATATCAATATTTCCTGTCAATTCACTGTTAATAGTCGTGCAAATGCTTAACATGTCTGATCTGACAGCCTGAGTTAAAATGTGTAGTGGATTGAAAACTTTTTACCTGGTCGTCTTAACCCTCTTGGCTCTAATGTCGAATACACACGACATGAGAAGCCATAGACATTTACACAGTTTGATGAGTGTTTTCGTAACACCATTAAATTATAAGTAGACTTCTCAATCCCAAAGAAAAGAGTTATAAAACTTGATCTATTATGTAAGTGTCAGGTCATCAAAGAGATTATGAATCACATAACAAAGAACAACTATTAAGCAAAGCAATTGACAAATCAATAATCAATTAACTTATTGAATAGCTATTGTGTGTTAAGAGACTAAGCTTCAACCACAGTAAATAATTAGTTATTTGTGTTGGATGAGCTGTCAAAAGAAGAAATTGTAGATCATGGGTCACTTTTTTTTAGCGGGGAGAGGGTTAAGTGTAAAGGTATAACAAGGTGAAGCGCAGACTAAAGTTAAACCAAATTTTGTTCTAATAAAGGT
This sequence comes from Ophiothrix spiculata, assembly GCA_000969725.1. NCBI lineage: Eukaryota > Metazoa > Echinodermata > Ophiuroidea > Amphilepidida > Ophiotrichidae > Ophiothrix > Ophiothrix spiculata. The sequence continues at coordinate 140,392 of JXSR01S008180.1, forward strand.
ATGCTCTTGATATTCTAAAAAAAATATCTAAAAAATCGTCAACTAATCATACAATGTGAATTTATCAAAAAATGAGTTTTCCATTTATATCTTCTGAAGATATTATTGACCCAAAATCACTTTTGCGTATTGAGTAAGGATCGCCAAGAATGACACTGACAGGAATGATTATAATTAAGTAACATTTGTTTATTAAAGGGTTTTCTTAGAGATGCAGTTGCTTACGACAGCAGGATAACGATTTCTTTCATAAAAAGTAAAAAATCAAAAAAATGTTTGCATCCATTTTACCTGCACAAATTCAATGCACTCTGAACGCATGCTTTACTAACGCGTTTGGTTAATCACGCGCCGTATAGCTGCGTAATATATATGCGAGAAGTTATGCAGACGCAGATGTGACATCAAGTAATCATTGTATGGCCATGGAGGTACCTCCATGGTATGGCAAAAACATCCAGCTTGTGATTTCTAGCATTTTCTGTTTAAATTAGTTTTCTGCAAATTATTAACATGTTTTTTGAAATAAGTTGATTATTTCATCAAGATAATACGTTAAACATCATATCCAATCAAAATTTCTTGGTTGATCGCAATTCTTATGTATTTCTTTATTTTACCTCAACCTGCTATATTTAACACTGCTAATTTTGAAAAATCTGTAAAACCGCTATTTTTTATCCGATTTTAACCAAAATTGACTCAAATTGTTTGTAAATTAATTATCTTTAATAATACAATAACCACAATTAATGAAAGTATCAATTTTTTCAGTTTTACCAAATTTTAGAATTTCAAAAATGTTTTCGTTAATATCTCAAAATAGGAAAATGCGCAAACTGCCAAACGGGAACAAGCGTAACTCATAAACAAAACATGGTACAGTCATGACATTTTGCACAGATGTTAAGCTAATAAAGGGCTACTAAACCATGAAGCCAGATTTTCAATATCTATTTCCTGATCGGTCGGCTCCCGGTCACCATGGCAACCGTATCAAATATCCGGCTTCATGGTTTTGTGCGTATTGTTCTTATGTACCACCCTCCCAAGTTTGAAAGCACTGCAACAATTGGTTTTTGAGTTACGTTTGTTCCCAGAGGCCTAGCCTGGTTACCATGGCAACCACACTTAAACAACAACCATTTTCCAAAACTTTGAGTCATTGGTTTCGTGGTGGTATATCATTCATATGGGCTGAAATAAATGGAGCATTTACTATTTTACAAGCACATAATGATCGACGTTTGGGGATTTCCCCATACTTTGTATGGTAAATCGGGTTATTTTTTGGGAAAACATGTACTTTTTGAAATGCCTGTATCTAAAAAATCGAGCACGGTGACCTATATTTTTTTATTTTAGATTCGTTATCAGCACAAATAAATCTACCAAATACTAAATTTTCAAAAAAATGAATGGAGGATTTGCATCTCTGAGAAAATCCCTTAAAACTTCACTTGCTAATAAAATTAAGGTGGTTTCAGAGTAGCTGTCGTTGCGGCAGACGACCACAATTGTAGCTGCGGCAGACGACCAAACATTTGCAATTCTGAGTTGTTGAAATGTAATACGACACATTAAATATTGGCCCAATGATCTGTCGGACGCGCAAGAAAAGTTGAATTTATTCCAACTCAAAATATCGTGTCGTTGGGACCATCGCGACAGTGTATTCAATATATCGGCTTGTTGTACTTGTCTCAAAAATTCCAGATGCGATAAGGTCGAGTTTGCGCACTTAATTTTGTTGACGTCACGCAACCTCCGCGACAGACACTCTGAAATCAGCTTTACAAATATGAAGCCTCTTTTATTAACAGAGGAGGGTGGCCATGGCAACTATTACTGGTAGCCGTATAGTTTCGTAGCCGATCCTCGGCTGCATCACGTCCTAAACCGCCTCTGGCGTAAGCTGTTGGAAAAATCGTGAAAACTTCCGGGATGGTCACTAAAATGTATTCCTAATCGGTACAAAGATATGATAAAAGCTATAAACAGTAGGGTTCACGCGTTGGAATAACATAATTATGTTTATTACTGTAAGAACACTTTTGGCTCATCCTCCGATAAACCGTGCAACTTTGGTTAGAGAAATGTTGAAATTTCGACTACTAACAACTCATGAAAAACATACAAAATCATAAACTCTTATGGCTTCTGAAGAAGAAAAAGTGCATGGGAGATGTTTTAAAAATACTTGATTTTTAACCATTGTATTCCCTATACCTAATGTTCGTATCTGTCGGTTCGTATCTGTTGGAATCTTTTTTAAAATATTCATTATTGAAAAAATTAGTTTTCTTACAAACTTAATCTTTACACTAATTTAAGATCTTTACACATACTACACGGTGGTGTAGTATTTTGCTCATAATGTACCGCGTTTTGCGAGAAGGGGGCAAAATGTGCTGTTCGTATCTGTCGCGACGTGACAGTCACATAGGGTATTTTTGATATTAATATCCTTGTAAATCATTACTGTAAATATATAATTCTATATAACATATATGTTATTCAACACTGAAGTTTACTTGATAAACCCAATGCGATATCATCCATCAACAAATTCATTTTCACACTTTGTTATCGATTTTAGAATCTGCTTCGTATCTGTTTGCAATATTAGCGACATGCTTTAAAAAGCTCGTATGCCATATCAAATACTTAATATAATTAAACTTTATATGTCATTATCAATACCTATTACGGGCTGTTTTAACAGCGTGCATTGCGTTTGATATGCCCGAATATTTTAGGAACGGGGGCACATAAAACATAAAAAGTATGGCTGGCGTCATGGGGAAAAGTAACGATTTGGCATTTTCAGATAAATCGTTATCTACTTTCCTGGAATGATAAATTGTTTAGCATGTGACTCTAATGTATCACCTAAACCACTCAAATCATTTATAATAGGTTTAACAACGTTAAACAAGCAACACGAACATGAGCGACACCAAAACGTCAAAGTTGCACACTTTATCGGAGAATAAGCCTTTTGTAATTTTTTGAGGGAAGGTGAAAATATGAGTTTGTAATATTTTCTTTAATACGTGACCCAATAGAAATACACGTAAAATGTTTCCTAAATTTCCTAAAATCCTAAAATTTTAGAAATCCTCGTCTACTGGCTTCAGTAAATCGTATCCTGTGCCGCCTGTTTATTTACACTTAAGTGGTCAAGGTCCTTCACATGCCCGTTAGTGGTCAAGGGGGCGGGGGTCCATATGGACCCACAACCGAAAAAGCGATTTCGCGAATGAATTTTACGTTGAAACTCTGGTCACAGGTAAAGTACTTCAAAAGAATTAAAACAAAGAAAAAAAATTAAAATCGGACAAACCGTTTCAAAATGGCGGCAAAAACAAATTTTGCTGTGTCGCGTCAACATTTTCCCGCCAAAAATGTGAAAACTCAAAATTTTTCAATGCAATTTGGCTCATATTTGCAGTATGTAAGTACAAATACATTCCTGAAATAAAATTTGAAAAAAATTGTTCGGTTACGATTTTATGGGCAAATCAAATTTGAAGAGCGCCCTCGAAAATGCTTATTTATGCTAATTAGCATGGGGAGGGTTTGGTCGATTTGAATGTTTTGCCACCAAGTGAAGGGTATGGTAAAGTTAGACAATTACATAGAAGGGCAATGAAACAATTACTTCGCGTTTTTGCGCTGACGCGCAAAAACCAAATGTTGGGTCCAAAAGGACCCCCCCCCCCCTGACCACTTAAGTGTTAATATCTCGTCTGTTTCATGGTATTGGAGATGTCATTATTTCTCCCAAATACTGCTGACAAACTATCCAACGTGATTCGCCCATGACTAAGACTTTGCTGAAGTGATTCGCCCATGACCAAGACTTTGCTGAAGTTGAAATATCACACATTCTAAAGTATTCTGATTGACTATTTTTACCAAAAACCGCCAATATTACAATACAAGCTTTTCACGGTGTGATCTGATAGCAAAATGATTTATTTTGATTGCATCACTCTTATTTTTTAAAACACAATATATAACATCGTCGTCTCCTTGTTTCCTTGGGCAAGAACCTTTACTTGCTCCGTGGTTCGGAAGTCACGTTAAGCCGTTGGTCCTCTGTACGAATAGACTCCTTCACGGGGTATGAATGTCATGCAAGTACAGTGTAAATTAAATCAAATCAAAAATTACAGAAATTAGCATACAAACTCACATCTAATAATAATTTGTTAAATGGCTTAACCTATCTGTATTATTTCATTTTAGAAAAATTCTTATAAGGCTTTTTAATTTAATTTTAATTCAATTTATCATGCATTCTTGTATTATATATATGAGAGACATAATTTTTTTTTTCTTATTTGTATTTTTGTTTTTTAATGAAACATGTAAATCGACTGCAAAGAATTATTTGGTATTCCAAATATTGATAGTGATCAATATTCTACCTTTTGAGGTTATGCAACAACATTTATATTACTATAATATCCCAGACACTAAGAAATATAGAATATATGTTATATTTTGTATTTTTTCCCAATTAAAGCAGAGAATAAAAACAAGAAACTCACCAACCTGACAGAATTCGTTTTGTGCAATAGCTGTCTTACGTTAAGTTTAGTCAACACGTATAATGTTTTAAAAATCTCTAAAATCTCTCCAACTAAGGGTAACCAAAGACATGAGAGAGGTGAGTAGAAAGCTGGAAGAAAAGCAATATTTAATCAGAAAGAGGAGCATATTCATTCATTATTTAACTTGTGTGTCGTGTGGGAACTAGAATATTGATTGCAATTCGTTAAACGAAACGTCAAAAACTTGTTTCCAGTTCCTGAAAATAGGGGCGGGCGGTGGAGGACAACCAAACAACTTTTTGTGGGCCTTATGAGAAATGAAGACTTTTTGAAATTGCAAATGATAACATTAAACAAAAAACACTGAAAGTGTTTCAAGATTTTATCAAAATGTACCAGACAGCACACCATTATCTTGAGGCACTAAAAACATCTTGTAGACTATAAACATTATTCTCAATGCAGTTTTTTATCACTTTAGATACAATAGATTAGTACAGATAGTAGCCAATTATATCCTTGGATTAATGTCCCGCCATTGATCACAACACCAAGTAAATGTCACCTATGTTTTCAATCAATCGTTAATGAAACTATAACACTACCTTAAATCTCACCAAAGCCTGGGAATAAACCGTGATCTCAGCCAGTTCTCAGGTCCAAGAAACAAGGCTTAATTTTGTTTTTTATGCATAGAAAATCGGCACAGACCGAACGGTTCGACGATGCTCATGAATTTTATTAAGTTTGAGACACTGATTTAAAAAGGTCCATAACCTAACCCAAATAGATCGTAATTTAAAATAATTATGCATATAGATGTATAAATGTTGTAAAAACATATTGAAATCCAAAATGATTGGAAGTAGTTGAAATAAAATGCATATTTATATAATTTCTAAAGTGATTTTTTTCATTGAGCGAGGTCAAATTTGGTCTCTATTTTTTTCCATTGACCTACAGTATTATATTTAAGCCAATTGGTCCAAAGAAAACGAGCACACTTTTGTATACATACCCTGAAATTCATTCGTGAATTTTGCGTAGAACATGTGTCAGGCAGACTGATCCTCTAAAATTTGTCAGATTTATTAATTCATATATTTTATTTCATTGTCAATATGACTTATTTCAAGTCAACTATTTTTATTCCAGTTATCTATATAGTGAAATAACATACAGAAAATTACTAAACAGAATGTTAGCTAGGCTATTAAGGAAATACGAATGTTAACTAAGCCTGCTATTATATATATGAATTAATATAAACTATAATGACACCGAGCATAATTACTCCTATTTCTATGCCATGAATGTTAATAATAATAATAATAATAATAATAATAATAATAATAAAAGAAACTCCCAGGATTATTAAAGAATAGGAACTGCATTTTGTTTATTGATTCTTCTGAATTGATTTGAATGCTTTCTAAATGCTTAGACAGGGGTGTAATAAATACATTGAATACATTATTCTGCATGAAGAGAATATTTCTCCTTTCCTTTTCTTGATTTATAAATGTTATTAAGCACTGGCACTTAAGATTCCTCCAACTAATAAAGAGCATTATAATGTATACCTGGAGAAAACCGTACAGTTACATATTTATATAGAACTTGAAAAGGCTGTTCCCTGATCTTTATATAAAATTAATGAATTTTAAATATTTGTTGGAATATGAATGATCATCAGTTCCTGAATCTTATATGCAAAATATATCATGGGCAATGAATATTTTTTACAAATTAAAGTGATTTCTTTACGTTTGTAATTCCGAAAGTAAGTAGAAATTTGAATTCCGTTAATCAGATCACTTGCTGGATATAACTCATAACATCCCCAAGACATTTAGCGAATACAGACCCTATTTGTTAACAAATTTGACACAATAATTCCTCAGCCTCAGTCTTCATCCATGCCCGTTTTTCGGGCAAAAAAACGTGCGTTACATTATCATTCAATATCACCACATATTTAAAGAATATTATTTGCAATTCAATAAGAAGTATCAAGCCTGTTCAATCTTACAAAATGTCAAAATTGAACTGTCCGAACATTATGAAAGAAAACGCTGCCTAATATTTTGTACGAGCTTTCCTCGTTTTTGGTCACCTTTCCCCTGTAATCACTTACTCTGAATTCCTTGTACAAAAGGAGAATAATAAACTTATAATAAATTGATCGGTATTCAATTTGTCCTCAAATTTTCCAAATATCTGGTTAAACCAGTAAAGATTTGAGTAATAAGATTTGAGTAATATCATTTGAATGATAAGATGTAAAAGGGATTAGAGAAGAAAAGTGTCATTTTAATTAACTCAGAAATTGAAATCTGTTGTGTCTGGAAAGTTTCTAAAAGTAGTAGGAAATTCTTGCCAGATTCTTGCATGTTTTACGTATGTATTCATCTTAATTCATCCTTGGACTTAAAAGCTTATATACACGTTTACACGCTGGCGTAACTGCTAGGTCAATGATACTTATTTAAATATATAAGAGAGTTTCATTTTACCATCTTACATTAAACAATCAATTGTTTTAAACTATGATTATTAATTTGGAACAGGTTTAATAGGTTAGAACAAATATCTGAATTTTATCAATGTGAAATTTTCCCCCTATGTAATGCTTTTATTTGACATTAATTTAAGCAAAAAGTTATTTCATATATAAGTAAATGTTAGCATACAATTAAGGAATGTACCAATTAAAAAATACACATGTTCATTTGGCCAGTTTCCGTTTTTCAATAAACTTGTGGTACTTTTAAATATACACTGCTTTCCTAAAATTCTTAATTATCCGTAAGACATTGCAAAATGATCAATATCTGTTACCAACAGTTTGTTGGTAATTTTGCATACAACCTGCCCTTTGGGTAACTCTACCTCTTTTATTACCTTTTATCTATGGTTTTGAATTTTCAGGTCACCACAGAAAGGCCACAGAGTAATTTCCCATGTGTGTGAACTTGCATCTACTAAAACCAAAATGTGTTTTTTAATCATAGCTGATGAGTGGCTTGTGGGCAATAAATCATTCAATTCAGTTGTGGTCATCTGCCCTCGTTTTATTTCGTATACTTTGGAAAGAGGATGACGATACATTTGATACTTTATTTCGAGTTGTAAGATTTGTCTTGTAACTACCTTGTTTGGTTTTGAAAACTGTCCGTAAGACAGACGTCTATAATTAGTGTCCATGTGAGATTTGACATTCACGGTAAATTAATTCATGTATATACTATAAAGGAATTCCTATATTGTAAAGTAAATGTATTCATTTACTCCTAACCTTAATTCAGGTTTTTTAGAGCAAACCATGAACATCAGAGAGTATTTTAGAGCATTTTCTTGTAAAATGGAACCTGATAAATAAATTTAGCTATGACATTCTGAATTCTATCTATCAAAAAAGCTTGAAAAAAATTCAAAATCCAAACAAATTTTTAGCAGATAGAACTCCCATTCGTAATGCAAATGCTTTAAAATGTTCTACGATGTTCATAGATTGAATTAAAGTTGAGAGTAAATGAATTAATTTACTCTACAGTATAGGAATTCCTTTACGGTAAATGAACTCATTTACCACGAATGAATTACGACCTTTCGTAACTATTATACAAACTGAATCACCGACTGAATCTATGGAAATTACATGTTACTCAAGGAAATAATTATTGTGTCTGTGGTATGATGTTGCTTTCCGGGCCATGAATACAGAAAATAATAGGACGGTTCCAAACAGAATTTATGACCTATACTCTCTAAATTCCAAAGATTGAAAAAATCAATCTTTTTGAGTGTGCACTCATGGCAGACTTTTTTGGATTGAAAATTCATTCCTTCAGACTGGAATTTTCAATCCGTGGAATATCTCCCTTACTTCCAAGATTTTTCAATAATTTTTTTTAGAGAGATACTATAGCTGAACTAACGATTGTCATTGCTCGTATCTGCATTTATATGATTCAATCAATATCACCAGCTTCATCAAATCTGCTCTCTTACTGCCGTAAATGCCAATAAGAAAACTTTATGTATCTATTTCACCCCGTTATATCTAATAACCATAGTTTTAAATGAGATGGTAAATTATTGTTAATTTTTACGCTCTGTTATACGCACGTTAGATGTAATTTATGATATTGGATTGGACACTTTTTTCAGAACCAATTGTTTGTGCAGTACATCAATTATTTCATGTAACTAATACGACCTAGTCCCACTATGATTTCGTGGTGCTTTCGCGATGTATTCCCGATGCATTCCCGATGTATTGGTGATACCTTGACGATGTCTAGGCGACTTCGGGCGATATCTAGGCGATAGTAATGCATTGCGAGTGTATCTTGAAAATATCACTGATGCACGCAAAATGACTTGACGATGTCTTGATGACCTCAGGGACGATGTCTTGATGACGTCATGGACGATGTCTTGACGGTGGACACTTGAGAAGAGATTAGCATTGGATAGGATCAATGCATTTACGACGTTTTTGCATGAAATATGTGTCACGCTGACGTCGCAGCGACACTCTGTTGAAGCATTCTAGATGTAAACACTATAGGGGACCATTATCACACTTATTTAGCCAATCACTCCCAAAATACTCAAAATTACATCACAAAGTTCTAACCTAAAACAAAAAGTGTAAAAAGTCGCCAATAAATCCTTCAAATTTCTTGCGCTGCACTTCTAAGGCATCGGCAATGAATTCGCGATGCACCTCGTTGCATCAGAAGCAATTGTAGGACCATGCCATAAAAATAATATAATAAAACCTTTTTTTTTTTGTATAGCAATTTTCCATTCAAATAGATTAAACTGCTCCTAAGATACAGACATCACCAAAGTAGGTCACAGAAAATTCATTTACTATCAGAGGCATAGATACCACTCGTAAGACAGAATTTTGCGTGTAAGTTCTTGCAGCAATAAATGAGCAAATTAAATAATATAATAATTGATATTGAATCACGCTCTTGATCAAAGCACTTTTAACTATTTCCTTATTATGTTTGATGTCACCAAAGTAGGTCATCTATATAGTCTATGAGCATCTGGAATCCTATGGGCATTTTGTGATGATACCAGATAATTAAGTTACATTGTTAAGTGTACCTCAAATAATCTGAAAAACATTGTCGGCGAAATGTCAGCTTGCTCAAATATGTATTATGACCCTTTTTCAAAAAGGCTTCAAAACTACCAATATTTGGGTGCAAAGTCAATTTTATTTCAGATATTTACCTCTCAGATACTTCAAGATTTACAGATTTTGAGTAAAAATTAAATATTAAGGTAATGAATAAAAGAATACGAAAACAATTATAGAAGCAGACTGTCTTTTTAATTAACCTAGAAATACATATCTGTTGTGTCTGGAAAATTTTCATTAAGTGCTTTGAGATAACCGAATTCTTGCAAGTTTTATGTGTACATCTGAATTCATACTTGGCGTCTATGTTAATGTTTGTATTTTGTTTTGTGTCGATATCCATTATTCTAACATAAACCTTCTTGTGCAATTAAAGGAATAATCTTGAACATTCAGTTGATTCAACGGTAAAAGAGTTCCATTTTCACTTTGGTCTCTTTTCAGATAAGAAACAGTTTAGGAATAAAATCGTCCAAAATTGATTCGTAATTGAAAAAAATATATTACACAACATAAAAATAAGCTGAAAACGTCTACATGAAGATAAGATGAGAAAGCAGCAATATAAATATTTAATTTGATGAACCTTTTCGAGATTTTCTGCTAGGAACATCATTTCAAGTTTCGCACCAAAGTTTGAGTGATACGTTCAATACAATTCTGGAATGAATTAAATTATATATATCCGTAATTTGTAGATATATATTGATGATATATATACTAGAAGAGGATTATTTTTTTATGAAAATTTGTACCAAATTTGGTTAATTAAAGTCTGATTTTACATGATCAAAGAACATACTAGGGAATGGTTGCACGTTATTGCACAATTAACTAGGACGCTCATAATATATACTTTATTGGATTCTGTATAAACAGAATTCTGACATAGGTATCTCCTTTTTTGAACCCCCAAAGAAAAATAATACTGATATGGTATTAAAATTTCATGAGGGTCTAAAAGAGGAATATATGAATGATTTGTGCAAAGCTTAGTTGCTTCAACTGCTAAGTGTTTTTGCAAACGATCACTTTCAGCAGTTTGCCATTTTCGGGACACCTGGTACTTGTTCTGCTTCTATTATCCAAAATTCGATCAAAAACATTCAATCAGGATAACACTTTCTCCAAATAAGAAAATTGAATCGGCTTTTCGTCGACGATTTTGAAACCGAGTAGTACATTTTCATTTTTTACGATTCTTGAGATGTATTGACACAGTCCACCATTGATCAAAATTTCAAAGGAAACTCTAACACAAAACATAAATTTTTTGGTCCTATTGACCCCTTTTGTACACTTTAGAACAGGATTCTGAAACATCTTATGCACTTTCGTGTTAAAAGGATCTACATGTAAGTGATAACATCATGCGGGCAAGCAATGTACCAAATGAACTGTTTACATTGCATACATCAATTATTATCTCAATACATTCAATGTGTCTATAAATATGAAACGCCTGCTAATGTTGCACTGAAAACCTAAACTGGTCAGCCTGACTAACTTTAAGCTAGTACAGACGGTACACATCTAGACCAGCTTTAAGTTAGTCTGTATTGCTGGACTAACAAGGATGATTAACTTAGCCTAGTCCAGCATGCTGGACTAGTCTCATTTTACTTGCTTGACTAGTTTTAAGTTAGTCTGATGACCAGCTTGACGTTAGTCCAGCAAGCTGGACTAGTTTAGGTTAGTCGCTTAACTAGTTACTGACTAGTTTTAAGTTAGTCCAGACGGTACACATCTTGACTAACTTAACGTTAGTCAAGCAGGCTTGACTAGTTTAAAGCTACTTTTAGTATTCAAGCCTGGCTTGACCAACGTCAAACTAATCAGGCAAGCTGGACTAACCTGCCTGACTAGTTTAAAGTTAGTCAAGCAGCTGCTTGACTAGTTAAAGTTTTCAGTGTGCTTTTAAACAAAGCCCAGTTAGTCAATAGCCAGATAAATATTACAAACTATCTGATATTTTGCATCCAAAATCTTGTGTTTTCACTTGCTATTACGGAATCACTTTCGAGTTACAATAAATAACTATGTTTTTAGATGTAATTTTTAGTAGTAATTTTTCAGTTTCATTATAGTTTTCAAATTGTGTGTTACATGCCAATTCCATGGTTAAGTTATTATAAGTAAATTCACCACAATAAATGAAGTAGTAGAGCAGTAGCCTAAAGGGTTTTATTACGTGTGAGCACATAAAATTAGTCAATATATCCAGGCAAAAAATCCTAGCCTTGTACTTTTAAGTGCTTCATGAATTATATATCCCCTGGTGTTTCATGGTTTAGGCACCGCGTTAAATGTACCATCAATGCTATCTGTGTTAAGTATAGAAGCAAATAACGGCTAGTAGGGTTAAATGAAGCAGAGCACATGGATTGAAGCATAGTCACTTATCCCAACACTCTAACCAACCTTTAGCACTTCAAGAAATTCTTATAAAGTATTGCCCAAATACATTAAACCAACTGTAGTAACTGCTTACATTACAAACTAAAC
>JXSR01S008181.1:20964-31646 GCA_000969725.1 Ophiothrix spiculata
CCCTCATTTCAAAAAAAAATCTGGTTACGCCACTGCAAACATTTGATCATGACGGAAAAATTACTCTCAATACAATAACTTCCAACACCGAGTTAAACATAGATGGAACTTTGCGCTATATAAATTGCACATGTATGTCATTGAGCAAGCATCAATTATACCAGTATACTTTTTATTCGAGCGGGGTGACGTCACGACCAAGTGTTTGTGATAAAAATCTGTGAAGGGCAAGTATAATAGTTCGGCCCTACATCTGAAATACTTATTGAGATAAACTGTACACTAAAACATGAAGATATAACAATACACACTAGTACACCAGATTGCCGGTGCCACTGTTTTTCGGATACAAAATAATGACTTAAACATTAATCATGTTCACCGGTTTCCAAACACATTTTCCGTAACTATATTAATAATCCAATTATTGATGATCCTTCATATGCCAGTGAAAACTAAAATTTGAAAAATCGGACTTTTAACTCCTTGCAAAAATATCAGCTTTCATTTCATTTACAAATTATTTGAAAATTAACATTTTCTAGACAGTTGAATTGGAAATGTACATAAAATGAAAACTAGATTGATCAGTTTCCCAATGCCCATATATTGTAAAGTTCTGGTCATGGTTTAAAAGAGTCGTCACAAACAAACCAGAACGTAAACCAAATATCATTTTAAAACTGAAAATCTTTTCTATTTAAAATGAAATAAAAGAGCCGACTTTACTTAAGGCTTTTCATGTTTTTGGCGGATGGTCATATATAAATATAAATTGAACCATAATGTTATACGGTACAAACAATGGGGGAAGTTGGTTGCAATTTTGACTTACAGCAAAATATTGTAAAATGTCGTGTTCAGTTTTGTAGGCCTAATTATGTGAAACGAAATCCAACAAAAATACGTTTTTACTTAGTTTTTCATCAATCTCAATTTTATGCTACATACTATAATATGTGCTGAAGAAATGATAGATATTTATTCATATTACAACTAGGGTAATTTTTTGTTTTCATTCCCTATACATCCAATTTTATTTGTAATAACCGACAACATTATACGGAATTTAAGTACTTTGATTTGATTAAATTTTACAGAATGCTATAATTTTCACGGTAATTTGAAGGCAACATTTCTTTCTGTATTTCACTGTGAAATTTACAAGATTCGCCTTTGTACCATAGTAACACATAATTAATCATCCAGTCTTCATCAATTAAACGAATTTATAAGTATAATTGTGATGACTCATCCCGATAAGAGGAACTTTGCGACAGAAAAAATGTCACTTTTCAACATGTGTTAAAGAAACAGGTGAAAAGAGGCCGCGAAAAATGAAAATAATGAGAATTTCCAACAGATTTTCTGTTATAAAATTTGATCGCCTTGATCAATTTCAACAGATGAAAATTGAAAATAAAAATTGATATCATCTGCAAAGTCCCCCCTTTCGGGGTGAGCCATCAAAATTGGAGAAACGAAAAAGCAGCTCAAACTGCAGATAGCAAGGATGCTAGTTGAGTGCATCCACGTCACGTGGAATTATTGGATATGACCATGGAAAGCAAGAATTGTTTTTTTCCTGACGCTTAACCTTGGAATGAGGCCCAGAAATCATCTGGAGAACCGTACAGTCGATATTTTAAGTCTGTACAAAAATGTAATATCTACACAGCGCTTTCTTGTATCAACAGCAGGGAAATGAAATTGTTGAATGATGCAAAATTTGTTACGCTAAAAATGCGTTGGATTCGAGAATGAAGGAGCTTACACAGATGGGCACAAGGTTAAACTGTCGTCAAGCGAAATGATAATTAGTGTTTAAGAGAAAAAACGTTGGAGGATAAGGGCGTGGTCTGACCACTGCAATTTGCGGTATGTTAATTCTCAGAACTGTCAGAAATCATTGCAAATTTGCATGGTTTTCGCCTTAAAACACTCTCTCGGAGAAAAAGCTGCTTTGCGTTTATAATTATGATCATCTGAAGTGCGATTTTATATATATACGTACAAGCAATCAGCAGAAGAAAAAGATCAGTAGTGCTATGTATGCAGCTCCTTCACCATCGATCACAAGATGCCAAGGAAACGGTATCACAAATGCCTCCCTATAGTGCCTCCTCCTCCAGATGTAAAAACAATTTCGCAACCACCCATGGTAGCCTTCAGGAGACCAATCAACAGAAACTTTGTTGTCAGATCTGCCATTAAGGATTCCAACCGGAGCCAGGCCTTGAAACAAGTGCAGTGCTTGCAAACATAAGCACGAGGCTAAAGAAGTCATCAGGAGACACAGTCTGTCACACCTCTGTGCCAACATCATGTCATCACTTGCAAGAATTGTGGTATGCAGTATGTCGTGATCACCCGAGGAAGAACACTCAAAACTCGCCTACCTGTATAATACATTGTGGTGACGCCAAGCAGAACAGGGACAATTCAGTAGTCAGATACTTCAATTAACCCTCTTATTCCATCGACGACATTATAATCATGGCAAGTGATAAGCCACGTCATAGTGATATATATCAAAGACTCAGTGCCTTTGAGGCCAAATGGATCAATAAAATGAGCACTCGCTAACCACATGGTATGAATGATAGAGGTCATCATTTTATCTTGTATGTCATTTCTATGGGGTTTTTTCAGAGAGCGTTTGTCAACAGACATAATTTACAAAGCTACAGTGGCATCACCTATCAACCCAGATGCCACTTACATTGGTTTACTTGGTAATGAATTCAGAGAACGTTACTACAACCATACCGAATCATGCCAATACGAAAAAGAAACAGAACTATCAAAACATGATTGTGTTGTTCCTTAGGCAGAAAGCTGCATTCACAATTACATGGAAAGGTGTCGCGAAATCTTACACGAGTGGGAAACGGGGATATCTTTACATAGAGGAAAAGCTGGCAATCATCACTACTAGAAACATCATGGACAAAAGGAAAGGAGGTGAACTGATATCGAAATGCCGTCATAGCAACCGAAGTAAACATCTCTGGCTTAATCGTGGTTACTGAAGATACCCGAAGATCGGTAGGATGAACTGTTTTGCCTCCCACTCCCTGAGTTTGATTAGCTGCCTGCCTCGTGACTGTTCGGAGCCCTTCAGAGAAACTTGGGTTTTGTTTTGTTTTTGTTTTATATTGCTTTTCGCGGTTTCAGCATGTTCAGTTTTGCATTGTTTGCTGTGTCAATTGGCTCAGGTGATGACATGCCAGGTTATTGCTCGTCGGGCATAATTTGAGACTCAACAAAACGCGAAAAAACACACCAGACACCAGAAGCATACAACGCAAGAGACCTCATCAGACAACCATGACAACGGACGAAGGCACCGAAAGCCGCGACGAGGAAGATAACGAGAAGCAGGATGAGGAGACAGACATATCCGACATGGATACCAATTAATGTGAAGAAACAACCATAAAATGTTCCCCAGAAGAACTGTTTGGAGCACTAGAAAGTGGATCATCAATGATGAAAATGTTCGCATCAGACACGTTTTTAAGTCATTCATCGAGAACAGGCTTGAGATTGAATTTTTCAAATTTTCGGTTGATGATAATACGACTGCGTTATTTAATATGTTGGGGATTGGGGAAGCTACACTCTAAGAAATGACCGTATTTTTAGGGTAGAAAACCGGTATTTTTTAACGGTAAATTCCCGTAAGAAAATATTTTTGACGTATTTTTACGGGATTTTACCGTAAATATGTGGAAAAAACGGGGAAGTTCCGTCAATTATTAGCAAAAAAGACAATTTGACACCACAGAAAATATATACTAAATATAAAGTATATTTGTAGTTATTGTACTAAGGCTGCATATTGTCCCTTGGTATGGCCAGTAAAATACTGTAGTTGTAAATTTTACGGTAAAGTGTTGGCAACCGAATTGCCAGGGATTTTACCGAAAAATTTACGGGAAATTTCTAAAATACCGTAGAATAATTTACGGCAAGTTGTAAATTTAACGGTAAAGTGTTGGCAACCAAATTGCCAGTGATTTTACCGTAAAATTTCTTAGAGTGTAGTCTGTTATCATTCGCATAATTATGTATAGTCTAATATTTATACTGTATTACTATGAACTTTATTGAGGATTTGACCACATATGAACATAACTGGTATTACCAATTTACTTGGTAGAGAGAGAGAGAGAGAAAAAAAAACCTTCCACAGCATTAATGACGACACAGACATAATTCCCAATTATCTGCCAAAGAATTGACTTTTGACGAAGACTTCAAAAATAAAGATAATGTTTAAAGACATAGGAATTATTCGTTGGCGAAAAAGGGGACCGCTAGAACATATGAACTCAGAAAAGATACAATTCTTGTACTTCGAATGTCACAAGGCAGGAAGCATAGGAAAAAGAGGCACCTATATCATCAATCATAATGCTTATCATAAAAAAAACATTCCAATGTTCTTAAACATGTTAAAAGCTGAAACTCGTTGACTTCCAACAGTCGTAAGGCGGGTAGCGTGGAGAAAGGTGGTACCATGGCAATCACACAGTATTAAATGACTAAAAACTTCAATCATATGCTTATCAAAAGTGCTATACATTACCAATGGTGTTGGAAGGATAATCAGCATAACAAAATGTTATCTCAAATTATCTTCGAAGAGCGAAAAAAATAAAGAGATAGCCCAGAACATAGCAACATGACAAAGAACATTTACACCAATCAACAAATGTGTTTTTTTAATTTTGACGATAACGTCAATCAAGACAAAGTCTGGATATGGACACCAGTAAAATCATGTAAAGGATGAAAGACAAGCATCACTAAAATGAAGTGTTCCCTGTTGAACTCAAAAATTCTTTCCTTTTTCTCATCTGTTTCATATCAGTTGGAAGTTGAAAATTGTTACAATCTGAAGTGCAATATTTTTTTCAACATCTGGAATTATCTACCTCAGCTAACACGAGCGTTTGTAGTATCAAGGTAAGAAATAAACTGTATTATGTTGGACTAATAATTTGGGTGCCATGCCAATCACTAGGTATTAAATATGAACATAACTGCTCTTGGACGTTAGTCACGATTCGTAAAGGCTGGATAGAGAAAGTCAGGAGAAAGTTATGTTTGAAACTTGCCATTACTTTTCCAGGATTTTGTCAAACGAGTAGGGGTAATTTTATCAAATGGCGGATAGTATATTTGAACTTATGAATATTGAAAGAACCAACCAAGCGAAGACCAATCAGATGAACATTAAGGTGAATTCTTCACAGCAGACTGTCTGTTCCATTGATTCAATCCGGTAAAGCAGCGCTTACATCCCTATCGTGGGCGCCCGCAGCTTATCTCCTCAGCCACGAGACAGGCAGCGTGAGGTAGAGGCGTCATCACACCAACTCCCTAGTTCTCATTTCTCATTAACACCACAAAATAAACATACATTTCTAGTGGTTGGGTTCAAATCTTTTTCCACGATCGAGTTATCTATTATCGGCCTTTTGGCTAAGATCATGTCCGCATTAGCACCATCCAGCGATCCCATGGCTGATTCAATCCTTGATGATATAACAACAAAGACCAACCAACCGAAACCAACAAATGCAGATGACAAGATGGACCAATCAACAGCGAGGTCAATACCCAGCATTCAACCTGGTCAAGGCTCGCCCAGAAATGTATCGTTGGCTGAGCGCTCAGCGCCTCCTTCCTCTCGCGGCCCGCCTCATTCGTCACGAGTCAGGGCAGGGGGGGGGGGGGGGGACATCATGCCAATTCCACGGTGCTCATCGAGGATTATAATTTCTCGCACAACCATATAATTGCGGTGGTGAATGCAGAGCTTGGCCCCAACAAATTACTGGGCATGGTCAAGCGCAGTGGTGAATGGCACGCAACCCTGACTGATAACATCGATTTCCAGAAACTCACTGCTAATGGACTTTGTATAAATCATCGGGAAACGCGTAACGGCCGTCAATATGTCAAAGGAGAACTTTATTACAGTTTCCTTCTTCGGAGTGCCATATTATATAGGCAATGATGAACTCTCAGATAAATTGGTTCAATTTGGAGTTCATCAGGTTTCACCGTGGACTCGTAAATGTTACGAAAATATGCCACGGCTAGAGACCGGTATTGTGCATTACAGAGTAAAAGTGCCAGCGCACGTGGTTTCACTTCCTTATGCTACCAGAATTGGGGACGTAAATTTTCAGATTAAACACAATGGTCAAAGGAAAGTATGCAACAACTGTCTTGCGGAAGATCATCTGATAGATCTTGCCCTGAGAGAGTGTTATGCACAAATTGTTTTGTTCGTGGCCAGACTAGAATCTTGCCCAGACAAAGACCATACGACAGATGAAGAAGCCCTGACACACGACGAAGACGACGACAACAGTGGGGAGGACATGAGCGACAACAACGACGATAATATGGACAGCGACAATAACTCTCAAGAACTTTTCATAGACGAGACTTGACAGAACGACACGACAAAACGCGAAATTTCCGATACAAGGAATATACAACGGAAATACCCCACCAAATGACTTGGACACCGGAAATGGGAAGAAAGGAGGTAAGAAACGTGTTGCGACAATGAAATTTCCGCCTGATGAACTGTCAAATCGATACGAGAAATTGTCGGACGAGGATAAAATGGACTAAATTGTTTTATTGTTTCCTTTTAGAATTCTGTAATTATGGCTTCCAGAATTCTGTTATTTTTGCATTTTCTGATGGCTTTTTCGCTTTTTCCATCAATTGTAACGGCCCACGTTCCCAATCTAAGTTAAGAAATGTTTGTGGTGAACAAACATTTCAGCGACTTAAACGTTGCCATCACTGCTATCGATAAGTCAAATTCCTTATAGCCTGATCCTTCAAGATCCCAATTTATCAGTTTTATTCAAACTTGCAACATTCATGACATCTGGCGTGAACAGCATGTAGCTGTTCCCTCCTATACTTGGCGCCGTATCCGGCAAAACACACTTATCCAAAGTCGTATTGACAAAATTTTAGTTTGATTCATTACACCATTTTGTCAAAAAATCCACCATTACCCCTTTTGCTTTTAGCAATCATGATTCGACTTCGATTTTTATTACTTGAACAAAGTGTCTAGAGGTGATGGCCTGTGGCATTTTAATAAACAACCTCTCAAAGGTACCATGACAGTCACACAGTATTAAATGACTAACAATCATTATTGCTTGTCAGAAGTGCTATACATTATCAAAGGATAATCAGCATAAATGTTATCTCAATTTATCTTGGAAGAGCGAAACAAACTTTAAATTGACACAGAAACATAGCAACATGACAAAGAACACCAACACCGTACGACTGTGTCATTAACGTTACCACATGATAAGAATATACATACATTTCTAGCGGTTGGGTTCAAATCTTTTTCCAGGATCGATTCTCGGCCTTCAAAAAAAACTGGGCATGGTTAACACTTAAGTGGTCAAGGTCCTCCACATTCCCGTTAGTGGTCAAGGGGTGGGTCCATATGGACCCAACACTGAAAAAGCGTTTTCGTAGGTAAAGTACTTCAAAAAAACTAAAACAAAGAAAAAAATTGAAAATCGGACAAACCGTTTCAAAATGGCGGCCAAAACAAATTTTGTCTTGTCGCGTCATAATTTTCCCGCCAAAAATGTGAAAACTCACTTCCCAATGGAATTTTTCAATGAAATTTGGCTCATATTTGCACTATGTATGTACAAATATATTCCTGAAATAAAATTTGGAAAAAGTTGTTCGGTTACGATTTTATGGGCAAAACACCCGAGAGCGCCCGCGAAAATGCGTAATTATGTAAATTAGCATGGGAAGGGGTGGGTCGATTTGATTTTTTTTGCCACCAAGTGAAGGGTATGGTAAAGTTAGACAATTACATACAAGGGCGATGAAAAATTACTTTGCGTCCCCCTTGACCACTTAAGTGTTAAACGTAGCGGTGAATGGCAGGTTACTTTGACTGATAACATAGACTTTCAGCGTTTGACTGCCAATGGACTATGTATCAACCATCGGGAAACTGCCGTAAATATGCTGAAAGAGAACATCATAACTGTCTCTTTCTTTGGAGTTCCATACTACATAGGAACAATGAACTCTCTGACAAATTGTTACAGTTCGCCAGGTTTCTCCTTGGACTCGTAAATTATGCTATAAATATATGCCGACATTGGAGAATGGTATTGTTCAATGCAGGGTCAAATTGCCAATGCACGTTGTTTCACTTCCTTACGCTAATCGAATAGGGGACGTTAATTTGCAGATCAAACATATAACGGCCAAAGGAAGTTATGTAACAATTGTCTCGCTGAAAACCACCTGATAAGATCTTATCCTGATAGAAATATCAGCCAAAGGAAGAGGTAGCGGATCAGCGAAGTTGATGGTAGGCACATTTAAGCCGATTTGCCTGCAACCAAACCAGAGCCAGCGTTCAATCGACCTGAAGATAGCAGCTTACGTCGCATGTCATACGTCAATCAACGCAGTGGACCACCTTGGAGAGATCGCATCGTGCGCAGATTCTTGTCGTTGCGGGACAAATACACTGAAGACTTTACAGCTACATCGGACCAAGTGCACAAGCTTGATAAAGAACGTCATAGGAAAGCTTGTTGTATAATCATTATATAATATGTGTACCACCGCGGCAAAAGGGTCCAGTTGTCGGCTCGTACATGTTGCTCCTTGTAGCATATCTAATGTATGGTATTTGTATACATCAGATATGCTACAATGAGCAACATGTAGGAGTCGACAACTGGACCCTTTTGCCGCGGCGGTACACATATACCTTAATAGTTACCGATATACCCGTTTGTTTGTTTGATTGTTTTGCTCTCAAAGGTAACTCGATTGATGGGGTATGTAGACAAACAGGCCCTGAATTCAAGAGACAACTGTTGGAGGACATCGGTAGCACCAAGTACTCACTTATCATTGACGAATCAACGGACAAGACCACCAACAAGAAACTTGCCTGGTAGTGAGGTATTTCAGCTTGCAGAAGAGTCTCATGGTGTCAACGTTCCAGTGGATGGTTGTGATAGAGGATGTTTCAGCGACAGCACAAGTTATCACCGATGCAATTTGCAGGTTTCTTTCAGACGTCGGACTCTCTTTTTTTTTATCTTACAGATCAACAAGCTATTTCAAGGGGATTCAGTGAGCTGCACCAAACCTTTCGCGGACATAGATCTTTTCTACAGGGACTTGATGACCAGGACCGTCAAGGAATACGCACTTTCGATGGTAGGCAACGACTACAACAGTCTAGTCTTCAGCTGCGAGGCGATTTTCCGATCACCTTCAGATGTCGACTTTGGAGCTGTCTTCGAGCTGTCACTTTTGGAAGCCAAGTTAGATGCAAGGTAAGCCAGTGGATCAATGTATCTCTTTGGAAAACATAATTCAAATAAATCATTTTGGAAAACATCTACCAACTTATATCAATCTTAATTCAAAGCTTATTCTTTGGCCGACAAGTATGAAGCACAAGGTATCTCTTTTGACTGGTAATGTTGGAATGTACATATTTTGTATAGATGAACCATATAGTCCTATATAGTTGAATTTTTAAACTTATATAATTTTCTTTGTTCTTTTTCTCCTTTTCTATTGCAGACAAGTAGCCGATATCCGCCACAGATGTACAGAATTTCTACGAGAATCATGCCGTCAGCTAGGGAAGAGACTACCAGACAACCTGAAGATGTTGCAGGCCTTGTCGTCGCTTTCGCCAGATGTTGCCACCTACAAGTGACGGAACTACCTTTCATCGGATCATTTTACAAGGGAGACATCGCAGATTTAGAGACACAGTGGAGCCTGGTATGCCTATATCATGTATCGTAAAATAATTATGTGTGATAAAAGTTTTAAATAAATTTGAGCACGTTTAAACAAGTTAAATGGTTACGTTCAATAATAATGTATTGTATCACCATGACCATCAATCTTATTTTGATTATAATTTCCTTTTGTTTTTGTTCATTTTATGTTACAGATCCATCTAGTCGATTGGGGACAACATGTCAACGGAACACCGATAGAATTCTGGAGCAAGCTGAAGACTTACACAGACGCATCTGGAACAGCCAGCTTTGATGAACTTGGTACCTTCGCACTCAACGTGATGAGCCTACCTATAAGCAACGCAGATGTTGAACGAGTATTATCGCAGTTCAACTTGGTGAAGACTGGCGACGCAAGGAATCGGATGGGACAAGAACTACTGACAGCCATACTCTACATACGATCAGGACTTCGCAGCTGGGACGACGACGAGGAACGAAAGACTTGCAGATGCCCTACGTTCAGACCAAACCAACAGATGATGAAGGCTACCGCGGACTCTACGTGCTACGACCACATCGGGTAAATCAAAATTAAGTAAAGGTGAAGTGTAATATGCTGAAAGAGAACTTTTTAACTTCTTTCTTTGGAGTTCCATATCAAATCAAATCAAATCAAATCAAACTTTATTTCCATTCGAACAGTACAGAAAAATGAACACAGTTAAAAATCTTATGGAGGAGACGGCTGGAAGGCCAATAAGGCCTGTTAAATAGCCTACCCCTTTATAACACTACACAACAAAAAAATAGAAATACCACAAGACACAACAACGATGGGCTCAAAGGACGCAGGATTTACAAACA
>JXSR01S008182.1:0-10806 GCA_000969725.1 Ophiothrix spiculata
GTGGATTTAATTTCGCGAATTCTTTACCCTCGCGAAATTCGCGAAATTAAATACCTCGCGAAATTAACATGTTTTACAGTATGTTGCAGTTCATTAGTGTCATTGAAAAGCCAGTTATTAGTAGTAGCGGCCCGGAGAAGCGGTGTTTGAATGGAGGCCAACTCTAAATGAAGAGCTTTAGAATTTCAGTAAGTTATATTTACAATGCATGTAAACTAATGCATACACAAATCTTCTGCTTACAAATGTTCCTTCTCTCCACCTCTAACACAAAAACCACAGTCAGTCTGTGAGCTCATACTTGGTAACTTGTGACTCCAGCAAGGCTCGAAAAATTTCAAAATATCTTGTATACTGTATGGGCCTAGTAAGTTTGGAAATCTAGTTGCTCTAATCATTTGTAAGTTGTTGGACTAAAAAAATCTCCTCGTAAATAAAGGTGTCAAAAATTGGTGGTTTCTACCTAGGCTAGAACCCTGGACCTCTCGCATCCCAATCCCATGTCCACCTATACCAGGCCACCTGGTGGGCGCTGCCTAGGCAGCAATTTGGTCCTCATAATAGGACCCCTGTCTATGACGTATTCAGACTTAGGCAGTTTTGGTGATTTGCTCTTGTAACCTGTTATAACCTTTGGGAGCTTTAGGGTTAAAGAATGATAACCCTACCATTATAAATACCTAATGTAGGTACTCTATTTCTAAATACATTTCATTTTGAACACTAACCAACCTAAACCCTCACAAATTCTACCTTCACATATTATACAAATGCACCAAATCTGAAATGTAATAGGGGTTCATACCAGCAGGGAACTACAAGCTGGCAAGCTAAGCATGGATAGCATTTAGGAGAAATGAGGAAAATATAAATCAACAATTTGTTGAAGTTAATAATAGTGGTGGCCTATAAAATGTTGATGTTTGGGATTAATGAGAGTAAAGGCTTATAAGAGCCCAGGAAATTAAAAAAAAAATTATACACAGTCAGTATAGTTGTTTGATATTTATTGTCTATTTATCAAGCGGTATCAATATCTTTTTTAGGTATCAAAAATTAGGAAGCCCACTGGGGAGGTCTGTAATGTACATATTTGAAAATGAAGAAAGTGTCATCTTTGATATTTTCTGCCATGTAACACTTTTTATGACCAGTTTGTGAAATGCGATAATGTGACTTTAATTTAGTTGTTCAAGCTTCAACTAAGAAGTAGTCATAAAAGATGAACCTTATTTTGTACCCATATTATGGGTCATTCAATTCCTTTCCTTTTACACACATCCTTAGTCCATCTGACAGAGGACCCTCATGGAAAGCAGTGCTGGACACTGATGAGGCTATCGTCTATAAATATGTCATATTTATTTATTTATCAGACTGCAGAAACCGTGCAGCAAATACTATAAAGTGTTAAAATGAAGCGCCTGTCACATATGACTTTTGATATTTTTAGCTGATTGGGTTTATTTTTGGAAGATATTAATACCCTCCAAACAATTTGGCTTAAATATGCCTACTTTTTCTGTTATGATCATTTGTTGAATTAAATTTGGGATCCCGAATTTAATTCTATGTGTATTAGTATAGCAGAGCATGCATGTGCGTTTTATCCATTTTTCTGTAGCAATACAAGTTTTTGACAAAAATTCAATTTACAACTTTATAAGATAGTCACATTCCTTCATTTTTGGCTGTTTTTACTCAAAACTATTTCTGATCAAAATCTTATAGTATTTCTTTAAGTTATGTTGTTTGCCATTTGAATTACAGATGAACAATGAGTGGTCCTATGAGGAAGAAGCAGAAGACCTCAAGTGACTGGTCCTGGTCAGACGACCGAGTATGTTGCAGTTCATTAGTGCCATTGGAAAGCCAATCAGCTGTAACACTCTTTCAAAGGAAATCAAGAACTTTAGAATTTCAGTAAGTGAATTTCGGCTTGGGGACCTGCTGGGTGGGAGTGGGATTTATGTAAAAATCAAAATTTAAGTTTATTGACTCACTGGGTATGCACTGTATGCAGCGCCCCAAGAAGGAGCATATAGCTGCATTCGCACAGGGAACCAAAGGCTTAGCGTGACTTCCAAAGGATGGAGCAATTAGAGTAAGAGTAAATAAGTGTCTTGCCCAAGGAAACAAGGAGACGTGGCTGGAACCCTCAACCTACATACAGCTAATTTTATGCAACTTAGGCCAAAAAAAAAGAACTCTGTCTCAGGTTCCTTAGGCCAAAAACCCAAAGTGCTACGCTTTTTTTTTTTTTTTTTAGTCAAAAAAGGCTATGCGCACGCGGAAATCTTTTTTTTAATTACGTTTTTAGGTCACTTTTTTGAAGCCATATTTAAAATTATAATAATTGATTGCCCTTATACATGTGTATATAATTATATGATCACTTACTATGTTATTTTCTCATTGTGTATATAATTTGTAAATATTTATGTTATCTGGACCTCTTGGGAGACCAGTACTTATGTATTGAAAGAGTTATATCCAGAATAAAGAAAGATTAAACAAACAAACATATTCTCCCTGGACCAGGGTAAATTTTAAGGCCACAGGAGGGCACCACACTTTTAAAAGGGCAATTCTAAAATTGCCTTTAATTTATAAGAATTTTGAAGAGCATCACGGCAACTCAGCAAATTCTAAAAGGGCATAGCAGCAATGTATCAAAACAGGAAGGGCATCGAGGCATTCTTGCTCAAGCGGAGACTAAAACTCAAAATAAAGTAATAGTTAAATTCCATTAGATATTTATTTCAGTACTAGTCATTAACATTTTCTTAAACTTTTTGGGATTTTGGTACCAAAACATTGCCCATATTTTTCTCATAACCCATGTGAAATTTCACGGCTGAGCTATGTTCTGTTTTGAAGATATACATGAAAATATATCTAATTATGGTAACCATATATAATTCTATACAGTAATGTATAGGTGGCTTTGAAATACGATATTGCCCATTAAATCAAAACGGCTTGACCGATTCAGTTGAAATTTGAAATTTAAACATCTTTAGTGGTCATCTATTAGATAACACCGAAAACTGAATTTTGGAAAATCGGACCAAGCACCTTTAAATGAAATATTATTTATTTAGTTCAACTGCATGAAAAGGGCACTCAAGGCAGTAGGCTATAAGGGCACAGCAGTGAAATTTTTTGATTTTGTGGTATTTTCAGGGGGCATCACAGCAATATAGCATGGTGCATTGACAGCAATTGCCTTCAATTAAAATTTACCTTGCCCTGGACCTTCCTGTACAATAAACAAGTCTCTGGAAAGAGCTGCTGTATTCAGACTATATTCTATAACTGTTAGACTTCCAATATTAATAATTACATGTACAAATTACATTGCAATTGTTCTGACTAACTAAGGCCAAAAAAAAAAAATCATGTTTGTTTGCCCTCAGCAAACGACCCTAAAATGCCAAAAATTTGGGTCGGGTATTTTAGTTTTTTTTTTTTCTTCAAACATGTAAAATATGAAAACTCAATATTTTCGATGGAAAACATAAAATTTAGCAGTATAAAGTCACATTTAGTAGTATAAAATGCATATTTCCTCTAAATAATGACCCACAATCTTTGATTAAGCCATGCATTGCTTGTTATTCATGATAAAATCCATGGAACGATATCATTCTTTAAAATAAATGTGAACAGTAAAAAAAAAAAGATCTTCCGACCGACCGACCCAAAATTTTAATTTTTTCATTGGAGGGCAAACAAACGATTTTTTTTTGGGCCTAATAACAGAAAGGTAAATTTGGTATTGTTGGTTGATATTTGAGTAGTTTGAAGTTAAAAGCAGTCCACAGTGTATTATTGGAATGTAATTTAGTAAGCGTGATAATTGTTGGTATCTTTGTGCTTGTTGTTCTTTGTGCTTTGTTTAGTTTTTGTATGTGTTTTTGTCCAATTTTGTTTTTGAATTTTTGTTGTTGAAACTTGGTTCTACAGGAGATGGTCCCTACAGATCTTATTGACCTTTTGAACATTCCCACAATATCCGGGGGGGGGGGGGGGGGGTCTTCAAACAATTTTGTATGGGAACGTGCCTGCCAGACTTTGACAATATAGCACATCTC
Organism: Ophiothrix spiculata; assembly: GCA_000969725.1. Classification (NCBI taxonomy): domain Eukaryota; kingdom Metazoa; phylum Echinodermata; class Ophiuroidea; order Amphilepidida; family Ophiotrichidae; genus Ophiothrix; species Ophiothrix spiculata. Next base: position 4,098 of record JXSR01S008182.1, read on the forward strand.
TATACCTATTTTTTGACCCAAAACCAACCCATCGGTATACCAATTTTGACAAAGAAGCACCCAATTGTACTTAAATGAAGAGTGTTTTAATATTTTTATGATATATTTTTGTATGATATTGTGAATAAAATTGATTTGATTTGATTTTGATTTGTTTTATTTTTGTGCAGGGCTTGTAGAGATGAAATTCAGAACAAAACTACCCTAAAGGTTGACAACAATTATTTCCTATACCCAGGCTTCAAGGGAGCATTGACAACGTTATTATCTGATATAGAGAAACTGACTCTGAACTGTAGTAATGATGCACCGCGTATGATTTTAATCCATGGTGTTCCATTTGTGGGAAAGTCATCTGTAGCGCAATGTTTGGCATACTATCTAGCTCTGGAAGGAGGCTTGTCAACTCTCATCAAAATGACCAAGAAGGTTGATATTGACAAGGATGTATGCACTGATAATATCCTGACACATATAGAGGAAGGATCCTACACCATTATTGACGAGACCAATGTAGACTACATAAGGCGACCACATTTAATGATGCATGCTTTCAGGAAGAATCCTAAGCCAACGGTGATTGTATTCACTTCAGGGCATTGTGAACCTCCGTCAGATTGGACTAGTCACAGACGAATTGTATATAAAGTTATCAATATGACTGTTGATATGCAGACTGTTGAGAAAGTGAAGACTTTGTATGGTATTCCAAGACAATTCATTGAGGCAAGTACAGTATTGACGGTTACAGAAGTATTTTGGCGTGTGATGAAAGTATTTGATTATTGTGAGTCTATATTTCAAACCACAGTAGCATCATTGAGCCAAGAGGACCTAGAAGAAGTAGTCTATCAAACAAGTAATTTGTCAACTATGCTACATCAGAGGCAGGAACTTTTCTGGTTACTTTGGCCCAGATTGATGTCAGGTAATGGAGCTGAAATTGACGAACTAGATAATTGTGACCCAAAGAAGTGGGGTATACCATCATACAAACTTGAATACATAAGTGAATTGCTAGGGGACAGTGCAGGTGCTCGCGACGATAAGAAAAATTTAGTTTTCAACTGGATAAGAATTACAGGTGAGGAATCAGATGCAACAGAAACAATCAATGGCTACTATGAATATGAATCATATGAATACTACTTCCCATGCTTGAAAAAGATGCATGCTTTGATCAAACGATCTTTTGAGGCAAGTTCACCACAGGAGATGTACAAATCATATCTCAAGTTGTACAGGACAGTCAACATTCTTGACAAGCACTCACGTCTGAAGGGTGATTTGTTTGAAACCCTTATTACACTTCACTGCGATATACTTAGCCATCAATCTCCAAGCCCATATGGGTTGAAGCGAAGTCTAGATTCTGTTTCAAACCAGCTTGTATCAGAGGTCAGTATGCCTATAGATGAATATGATCTGGCATGTAAAGCAGAGGAATGTCGAAAGAAAAGTGAAATGGGCACAATGAAATACCACTCTCTGTGGTGTGTATTAAATGTGCACAGAAACTTCAAGGGGTATAACTTTGCCTACATTGAAGCTTCAGAAGGCCATTTCAAACATTTCCAACTTTTTCAAGCAACCATAAATGCAGTTACACACTCAACGACTGCAATGTTTGAGGTCTACAATGCACTGAAAAGGCATATTGGTATTGTAAAGGTGGAACCATTCTTTTTAGTTCCATATGATTTGCATACATGTGCAGAACGGAATATACAGGGATGGAAAAAGGTACCTATACTTTATTTCAAATTTCCCTAATTTATACAGTCTGGCAACAAGCCTTGCACAATCAATCAATCGATCGATCATATACACTGTACTTGCATGAAATAAATACCCCATGAAGGAGTCTCTTCATACATGGGACCAACAGCTTTATCTGACTTCCGAACCACAGAGCAAGTAGAATAAAGTTTCTTGCCCAAGGAAACAAGGACACGAAAACCGCCACGCCCGGGGCTCAAAACAAACGTATATGAGCTTGGTGCTCTGGCAAAATGAGCGGAAAGTCGCGATTGAAGATTTTGAATAAATGGCTGCTAAAGTAAAAATATGGTGAAAAGATCAAATTTTGTTTTTTGACATAAAACGCATTGCTACATAAGTCTGAAAATATATATCATGTTTTGAAGGTCAATTATGCCGGGAAGTGCAATTTTTCACGGGTAATTGGTAGCGTTTTGCTATCATACAAATAGTAATCAGTAACTTTAAAATTGATTTACAACAATTTTTTTACCGATAGATTTTGAGTGGAATGCCTTGTTTTTCTGTCTCTAAATGAAGATTGTAGAAATAAAGTATGACATATTATTCATCATCATTTGAAAGCTGAGATTATGGAGAAGTAAAATATGTCATAAACTCAATTTTGAAAATCGTGACTTTCCGCTAATTTTGCCAGAGCACCACTCATATAGTACCATTATTTTCTTCTTGGCAATTACTGTAAACGGGAATATTTTTACGAGCAGAATTTTTCGCGAAACCAGACAATCACGATCTTTCTGCGCGTGTTAAATTAGCGTTTTAAAGCTTCATTACATAGACCTGCATATAAAATTAATGTATTCGCGGGGTGTTATATTCGCGGTTAGATGTTGCTTCGCGAAATTCGCGAAAATTAAACCCTCGCGAAAATAACCCCGTTTACAGTATTATGTTCATATTCACTCTATTTAACTTTTGATTTTATTATGCCAAAAATGCAGTCAAGTGATTACTGAAAATGACACAGTATTTCCATAAATGGCGGATCATGTAGTTTATTTTAAAGAACACTCAATATTTTTTGTTCATTTTTTGTTAACAATATTAGCGAATTGCAAGGGCATAATTTCTGTCTACAACTCCGTTTAATATTGGTCACCATTTCTTCATGATATATACGGGTGAAATTAAGAAATGACAGACAACGGTGCTACTTTGACACAAAAATTTAACCCCATGTGGAATCCTGATTACAAAAACCCCAATATAAGTAATACAGTTATGGATGCCCTGGTCTTCCAAAGCTGTGTTGGAAGTTGGAACCCAGTGCCATTTCAGAGTGTCTGGGGCCTAAAGGATCCATGCCTCTCACTTAATTCCATCCTTGATATGATTAATCCTAACTGGAAATTTGTAATAAAGATTAAGTGGCCAATGAGCTTTGACAAATGTAACTTCAAGTCAATTTGCTGGAACTTTTTGAAGCCTTCAAACTTTTGTTTATTACCAAGCTGCAAATATGATATTGGTCTTAAATAAAGCTAATTCGCTATGCTAAAAGTTTATAGTGCTTTTCAGTTCTATTATTGAAAAGAAATTGGCAAGGTTAAGACGTCTACATTGTTGACTTGCCATATTTCCATCAAATGTCATGATAATGAAAATGGAATGCTCTGAAACCTAAAAGGCGATGTAACTTTTTAAATATTGGCCCTACAATAATGGTCAAAGCATACATTTTCTGAAAGGAAATTTACCGTAGAATCTAAATATATGCCACTTGGTTTCCTGTATGAGCAAGTGTTAAAACATTTCTGGTCAAAATGTAAAAAACAAATACAACATTTTTCTATTGTAAGGTTGCTCTATTATCTGCCCAAATACACTTTGTTTATTTCTGGTTCTATTCTTACAGAATTGATAGGTAGAGTTAGGAACTAGCCTTTAAAAACCCTATATCTTTCCAGTGTTTTTCAAGTTCACTTTTGAAGGAATTTACTAACAGTGCATTCACGACGTGTTCTGGAAGGTTGTTCCACTCATGGTGGTTAAAATAATTTAATGTAATGGTTGCGCTAGGTGGCATCCACTGGCTGTATTTTTAAAACCTTACACAACAATTAAATGTAAGTTTTGTTTCTTACCTGAGGTATTTTTAACTAGCAAATCTGACTTAAAAGCCCATTTAATTAATGTGTCAAATATTTTGAAAGTACAGGTTTGTGAATCTGTAAAACTTGTTGGATGATAATATATGTATGTTGGTTTTCTATCAAAAAGCATTGTTGCTTTAATAAGTATTTAATTAATCAATTGATCAATGATACACAGTACTTGCATGACATGCATACCCCATTATTAAAGGAGTCTATTCGTACATGGAGACGGAAACCACCCGGCCCGGGACTCGAACCCACAACCTCTGTATTACAAGAACCGTGCTCTAATTTTTGAAGGTTTGAAATAAATTTACTTCAAAAACACAATTTTTGTCTTTAGGGGCTTTATTGTTGTCCAAACTGCCTATTCAAATTCTCTGCACTTGTTTGTAAACTGGTGTAAATTGACAATCGAGAAATAGACTTTAATGATTCAAGCGTCATTTTTTGCTTTTTGTGTGGGTTATCTAATGAGTCAAAGGGATTGCCCATCACCCAGATTCTGATATTTCACTTTTACCCCACACATGAGAATTTATTTGGTCTTCAAGAACAGCATGCAATACAAACCATGCAAACTTACATTGAAATGTTACAAAGAAATGTTGACATAGGGGATGACAGGGTCAATTGAGTGGGCAGAAATACTGTGTCTGGCGTGTGGGACAAAAATGAAACTGGCACCCCTAAATTGATATGGCAAAAAGGTACACCCCACCCAAAATTCAAAAAGAAAATCAAACAGCTTTCAAAAACTCATTTTTTGGCTAAAATTGGTAATTTCTCCCTGAAATTTGCTAACATTTAATATTTTGTGAAAATAAGTTGCTAAAGGTGTGCATTTCGCTAATTTAAGTAGCATTTCCGCTCTTGCTATAACCAACAAGCTGCTACTGCATGAAACATTGGTCCAATTGAATGATTTTTTAAGTAGTTATGATTTGGCACTCCCCATACCAAGGTGGTGTCCAGGGCAACTTGCAACCACCCCCCCCATCACTACCGGGGGTGGGGGTACTTACATTTAAAGGTTCACAGGGACAAAATCCCTAAACATGGATCCCATTTTTTGCCCCAAATTCGTAAATATGCATACTTTCCAGAAAAATGCTAAAATGGGTGAAATATCAAAAAAAAAAAAAAAATTCTAGGCTTTAAATTTGTTTTTGAAAAATCAGCCTGTTGTGGAGCAAAATCCTGAAACATGTGTGCCCTTTTAATCAAAAATTACCCCCAAAAGATGGGATTAGACATCTGAGGTCTGGGCCACCACCTTCATCTAGACCAAAGTTGAGTACCCCTTCCCCGTTCATTACGCCACTGTATGTATCCTGACTTGCAGCCTTCACTGTTGTGACCAAATGATGAAAATGCTAGGTATTTGCCTAGGGGACAGTCCAGGGTTAGTACAGGTCCTTGAAAGTCCTTGAATTTTATTTTGCAATTTCCAGGCCTTGAAAGTCCTTGAAAATCTGACTTTATCAAAAAAGTCCTTGAATTTTTCAATGTCAGAAATGTTAAAAATTAATATGTCAAAAGAATTTACCATGTAATCATTTTTATCCAAAAATGAGCGAAAACAAATTTATTTTATTTGTTGACACGTATTCAACCGGCCGCCGCTGATAAGGGGGAAAAGTCCTTTAATTCTTCTTGGAAAAGTCCTTGAAAGTCCTTAAATTTTGTAAGTGAAAAAGTGTACTAACCCTGGGACCAGTCAAGTATAATGTAGGCATAGGGTGGGGGATTTACATAATGGTTGCCAATAATGTGCCTCATGATAGACCATGGGCCCCCTTTTAAAACAGGTAACAGGTATGATGGTATTTTCTGTGGAAGGGCGGGGTCAAGGTCCCAAAAAAGCAGAGAGACTCTGCAATTTCTTTCATGCCCCCTTTTGTGACCCGCTTCCCCCTTCGCAACACATACATGTCACAGGTTTGGTTGTTTGCAACATTAATTTATTGATATCGTGCTATAGTGGTTTTACCAAGTTGCAATGTGTTTTTGCAGATGGTGACTGGTATATGTTCAAACAATCGCCTCCCTCCCCATGTCAAAGAAAACATCTAGTCCGAAGGTTTGCTAGTCCGAAAGTGAAATAAGGTTCACCAGTTCGAAATTGTATTTTCCTATACTTGAGGGTTCACCAGTCCGAATTTGAAAGAGGTCCGTCAGTCCGAAAATAGGGTTCACTATATAGTCCGAATTAAAAAAAAATGGTTTGTTAGTCCAAAATTTAAAAAGGTCCGCTAATCCGAAGGTTCGCCAGTCCTAAAAATGGAAAAAGGTTCGCGCTAGTCTGAAAATGGAAAAAGGTTCGCTAGTCCGAAAATAAAATTAGGTTTGCTAGCAGATTACTAGCGAACCCTTGTTAATTTCTGACTAGCGAACTTTATTTCATTTTCAGACTAGCGAACGTATGGACTTGCGAACCTTTAGACTATAATCCTAGCTGGCTGTAATCCAAGAAACTTAAAACCAATTATTTTTCGGACTAGTAGCGGACCCTATTTTATTTTCGGACTGGCGAACCTTATTTCATTTTCAGACTGGCGAACATTATTTCATTTTCCGGACTAGCTAACTTTTTAAGTTTCATTTTTGGACTGGCGAACCTTACTTTGGACTAGTGGACCTTAATTTTTTCATTTTCGAACTAGAGAAGAAGACTTGCTAAAACTGATCAATAAGAAAAACAAACTCTACAAACAATTATTGAAAAAAAGAACTCCACTAAATAAAACTAAATACAAAACTTTAAGTAATAAACTTAACAAACTTTTAAGATCTGCTAAAAAGAAATATTTTGCCGAACAGTTAGA
>JXSR01S008183.1:17426-27767 GCA_000969725.1 Ophiothrix spiculata
TTTTTTAATACTTGTAACTATCTCCTTAAAACTGAAGGATTAATCAAGAGTTAAAGATGTAAAATATTTATATACCGTGTTAAACATCAAGCCTTTATATTTTTGTATTGGCCGACCTGTGACAGCAATATTACAAATATTCAAATAATAATTAAAGGCGTAGGTTCCGATTCCCATCTGCCGTTTATGACATTTTAACGCAAGATTTTATCAGGACTTCAAGAAAAATGTTTAAATGTTGCTATAAATGTATCGGCATAAATGTATATTTTACATTTAATTGACATTTTTAGAGAAAATCATCAGCCGATTTTGAAGGTACATGGCGTGAAATAAATTTCAAGTAAAATTGCACGAAATATCACACATAATTCAGAAAATTTGATTGTATTATATTTACACAATATTTAGGCCTATACATAAATGTGCAACATGTTTTGTTTTCCAGGTCTATATTTTGATTTTATAGGGCTTTTAGAAATACTTTTAGACTCATGAATATTCATGTAAACATCAAGTACACGGTCGATTCAATATTTTAACGCATAATTTCTGTTAAAAGAAAAGCAAATCTCGCCACCTCGCGACAGACTGGCAAAGTTGATACATAGAAACAAATCAATAATGGTTAATAGTCATTTTAATAAGACAATTAGGTTGATCACATATCCGTCATGGTTCTGGTTTTGCATTGCTTAGCTCCGGCTGAATTGCTCAAGGTCGGGGAATCCCACTCACAAGTACAGAATTGCAAACGACTCTGCTGGGTGCTGTAGCATCCGTTTGGATGATCATGGACAAGGATGTTTACTGGTGATGAGTTCTGCAAACGATTATGTGACCATATTTATAATTTTAGCTAGCCCCGCAGATTATGTGTACTGAACACAGCATAAAACCAGTCTAGCATCAGACTTGAATGCATTACTAGTACTTTATCTATGATCTTTGATTCTCATTGTGGTTCTCATAATAGTGTGGAAAGCGACTGGATTGAAAACAAAAACCAGAATAGGGGCCTATTCTATATTGGACAAAGGTAAGATGGTGTTGGTTTTCTAGGGTAAGATGTAAAACAATCACAGTAGATATGACCAGTCCTGTAATTTCCATGAAAATTCTGCTCCATAAACATTCGTTTTTAAAAGTTTTTATTTTAGGGGTCACTTCAAAAGTCAACCGACGGTTGACCGCCCGGAACCGTCATGCAGTTCTGGCCGGTTGCTATTTTTCTGAACAATGACAACCGCCCACAACCGGTACGGTCAGCCAGCGGTTGAAATTTGAAACGGCCCCATAGTAGAATGAAAATATAAAGATGTAAATAACCTCAATATTATGTTCACATATTTTTGAAAACGTACACCTAAACCTTTGTTGCTTTTTGCATACATATTATAGTTGCACACATATTCATTTTAATAATAATAACAGGCCTCAGGGCGCACAAAGAAACACAAAAAACAGAACCAACTCTCAGGAAAGGCTTGATGGAAGAAGTGGGTTTCTAATGTTCATAATAGGAACCTTTTTTGACTTACATTTATAAAAATCGCACTGTTCGGATCAGAGAAATCAAACATTTATGTTTGGTTTGTTTTTTGTAAACTTGGTTACCATGATGACATGTCTTTAAACATGATTTTTGTGTAACTAATAACTTTGGGAAGTCTTTATAATAGGTAAATTTAGTATAAATATACTTTGTGGAGTGTTGCAGTGCGTATTTGATGTACCATTCTTTGGGACATATAGGTATGTGCATTTATGAATAGGCTTGATTGCAGAGCTCCCTTCTGACAGTGGTACCAACACTACTGCCAGTAATTTCGAGTAGAATAGTATGGGCATAATTTATCGTAACGGTCAATTTAGTTTTCCAAAAAAGCCATTACTTGAATTTTTCTGTCATTTGTTTTACGTTAATAGCAAATTTCAAAAAAGAAATTGCTATTACCCCGACCTTGAAAGGTTTTTTTATATCTATATTGAAATCATTAATTCAGATATAAATGTTTCGAGTTAATTGACAATTTTCTGGTAGTTGGCTTTATCTTTAATTTATATCGTACCATAACAAGCCTACTGTGTTTTTGTTAAACAGTTGTAAATATAGGAACGACAAATTTAATCAAACTTAGGCTCACGTACGTTTAATCTACATAAATATTGGCCTAGGTGCATTTCCAGGTGTGTTTTTTCTAATTCTTAGAATTGGAAGACATTAATGAAGAATTAGAACTAACAAAACGTCTTAAAAATAAAAAAAGGGATCAAATTAATTCGTGATTGCAACCAACGGTACTTACTGCATCATATTGTTTCACATAGATCATACCAAATTCACTTATAATGGCGATCTGTTACGGCTGTGTCGCTATCGGAAGGCTGGGAGTGGTAGCGGAATATTGTGAAGATGAATGGCAGAACTTCCACGCTGTGGTAGCCTCTATGTTGCCAAATATTGCATCACAAGAGACAAACAAAGTATATTGTCATGAAAGGTATGTTGGAGATGTAGAAAATTTTCAGACAACGTTATATATCATCCCTCTTCTAGACTTGGCTGTGTTTTGTAACACGTCTACCCAAGGAGAGTCACCTTACTATTAAACCCTCTATGAACTTGGTTTGTTATAAACTGGTAGATATGAATCATATGATCCTTATCCTTATCAATACAAATCAAAATCATTAATCTACAAAAACGGTACGTAAGTCATAAATTACTTCCGGATCGGACAAATCTCGTTTTTCTGCAATCATGCAATTTCCATTCAACTGAGTATAACTTGAACACGCTAGTCTCCAGACACGTGATGCAATGGACCTTTTCGCTATATAGTGCTTTTTACGGAATTTCATCATGTCGAGCGAAAATAAAAATTGTTTTCATGATTTTACTCTCTGATTTCATCTACAGATAATTTTTAAAATGACCGGGTGCCCCCCCCCCCCCCTCTTCACAAACACATTGTTATTATCATTATATTTATTTTTTTATTAGGGGTTTATCATCAATTTGAACCTTGCAATTGACCGGCCAAAAATATATAGAATTCTATTGCATGGAGGAAATATTAGATTTAGGAATAGAAAACCACATTTATAAATGACTCCACTGAAGACCTCTTATAGGATATTATTATTATATCGTCTTTCAGATACCACTTTGCAGTCTTACCTGATAATGGAATCCTTTATATTTGCACCACAACGCCAGACTTCCCAGACAAGGACTCATTTACCTTCTTGGAAGAACTTCAACAGACATTCAGCAATAAAAATCGAAATCTTGATTTACTTGTCGCGGCAGATTTTGGTGAAAACCATGCAGCAAGTGGTGATGAAACCGATGGAATACCCAACATGACTGTGTACGATGGATTGGGTGTGAAGAAAATCCGCAAATTTTCCGGTGTTGTTAAAAAGAAAATGGTACGTTTGATAATCAGATCCCTGCGAATCAAACGTTTAGAAATAATGTACAACATGTAATACATCTTGTGGTTATTCAAAATGTGCCTCTTTATTTGACCATTCTTAAAGTGTCCGATTTTATTCATTACACACATATTCATTTTAATAATCCTCAAGGCGCACAAAGAAACACAAAAAACAGAACCAACTCTCAGGAAAGGCTTGATGGAAGAAGTGGGTTTCACTAACAGATATTGGTCTCGCTATGAGTTTTAGAAATATCGAGCTCGACGCTGCGCGTCTCGCACGATATTTCATAAAACTCATAGCTCGACCAATATCTTTTTGTATCATGCTCATTCCATCCAATTTTATATCAAAATTTTACTCAAAATGTTCGTCTTGCAAAACTGTCGGTACAAAGTTACATTTTACAATGTCTACGATCAACCGTTGTTATTGGTTACAGGTCAAAATGAAGGTTTTTGTTATTTGAACCAATTGTAAACAAGGAGTTTTTACTTGATACCTAGAAACGATTGATTGCAGACGTTTGAAAATAATACTTTGTGGAGACAATTTTGCAAAACGAATATTTTGAGATCATTTTTCAAGAAAATATGACACGTTGAAATTTTGACTCCCATAGGCCCAACTTGTGACCCCTGTAATAACCTTTCATGTTTTGGGATATACCAAAAAAAGCCTTCATCAGAGATGGATTAAAGTATACTTGTTCTGCTTTCTTGTTAGAATGGTTTTAAACTAAAAAAATTACAGTTTTAATCAGAATATGGGGTTTTGCTCCCTAGGTATCATTCATAATTTCATTTTATTTATGAAAAATTATTTCTGCAAAATTATATTTAAAGACACATATGACTGTCCATTTTTATTAAGATTACAAAAGTCCCGGATATATTATTGTCTATGCATTTTTCTACAGCATCCAATGTTGGCATAGGACTATCGAAGTGCACTTCCAGTTTGACGTAACCCCTATTACTCCCCTGTCAGATTTAATAATACCAGCGCAATTGAAGAGTGTATTATTTTTTCGAAACGCACTTAGTCCAATAAGTGTTACATGCTACATTTGCGTAAGTTGTTACTTGCATTTAGTGAGTATAGAAAAAAATCATACGGCTACTGGTAATGTCCCTGTTGGGCAGTAAATCGTGACCACTTGATGTAGAAGAAAGGACAAGACTGTCCGACCTCTGCAATATGAGGTTTTAAAAAATGTTACAAATGTATGCATGTATGGAGAATTCTTTTCTTTTCAAAATCTAGCATGCCGGCAGCTAATGGACTAGGCCCGAGTGAGTTTTGAAATAACCTTTTTGAAAATATTTTACGTGTTTCCATTTTTTCTCTCCTTCAATCAACTGTTCTTTTCTTTATTTTTAATACTTTATAGAAAAAATTCAAGAATGTTCAAAAAGCAACAAAACCAAGCAAACTACACATACCAGGCTTTATTAAACGTAAACATACCGTTGACCCGTCCGATCAACATGATCAACCAGCTTTAGTGACACCGTCTGCTAAAGATGATAAAGACAAGTATGTTCCATTGGAACATTTAAGAGAAAAAGACTATCAACCTGCACGTGTGTGGACAGAACAAGTGAGTACTACTGCAAAAGGTCGTCAAAAGACATTCGCTCACCTGAGAGGCATTCGCTGACACATTCTCTAAAATGGAGAGAAAATATTGCTTACAATGCTTGAATATTGATTAAATCAATGTTAACATTATTTACATCGATAGTTACATTTATAATTCAACCAATTCTCAAGCAGAATACGTGTCATTACTCTCCATTTGGCCGAATAAGTCGGAGCGAACATCGCGAGCGAATGTCTCTCCGGTGACGGAATATCTTTGGACGTCAATCCTTTATAACCATCGTCTAACCAACGTATTCTCATAACAGGTCTAGTCAAGGATCTTCGAACTTTTTTATCTTTCAACATGAACCCAATATGAACTATGTTTTCCTATCAATGGATCGGTATGGATCTTCTGTATTTATACACACTAAAATCAGAAATGTCGTCCCCTCGTTACGTAATTATGAAGTCATAAAGCACGACACATTGTAATTTTTGGAAGCGGAAATGAGGTTTTAGGAGCAGTAGGTGAACCAGAAAATACATTCCATTGGAGGGTTATTTTTCCCAATTAAAAAAAATAGAATTTATACATGTTCTGCTAGTTTCGTCTTTAGGCCTTTAGCATGCAAAGTTTTTTTTTTCAAAATGGCGACTTTAAATTTCAACGACAATGTTTATATCAACTCCTAGTATTCATTTTGGCAGCTGCCATTATACCCCTTGATTTGTTTCATCAAATTGACCGCATGGGGTGACATAGAGGTTTCACAGATGTTCTCAAAAGATAGTGAATATGACGTAATTTCCAATTTTAAACCCTGAAAACTCGTCAAAACTCGTTTGCCTCGAAAGTCCATGATAACACGTAGGTACGTATTGATGTATCGATTGTATAAACAACACTCTTAGGAAAAAAAGTTATGTTAAGAACCCTTTTTTGTCCCACAGGGGGAACCCTTTCGTCTAAAAGGTTCTGTTAAGAACCCTTTGATGGTTCTTTGTAGAACCTTAAAAATACAAGTAGGCCATCAAGGCCTAATTTACTTTCAGTCTTCACATAATCTGCAAATGAAGATAAGAGAAGGTATAGTTAGTCCTTTAAAGTATTGACCCATGTTTTTGCTTCTTTAAAAACATTTTTTCCTGTTTTACTAAGAACCTTTGAGGGTTTCCCTGTTCTTTGTTCAAAAAGAGTTCTTGAAGCTTACGGAACCATTCTAGGGGCTAAAGAACCCTTTTTGAACCTTTTTTATTCCTACATTGAAACCAATCATTTTTACCAGGTTCTTTGTAGAACCAAAAAGTTCGAAAGGGTTCTTTAGCCCCCAGAATAGTTCCGTAAGCTTCAAGAACTCTTTTTGAACAAAGACCAGGGAAACCCTCGAAGGTTCTTGGTAAAACAGGAAAAAATGTTTTTAAAGAAGCAAAAACATGGGACAATATTTTAAAGGACTAACTATGCCTTCCCTTCCCTTCATTTGCAGATTATGTGAAGACTGAAAGTAAATTAGGACTTGATGGCCTACTTGCATTTTTAAGGTTCTACAAAGAACAACTAAAAGGTTCTTAACAAAACTTTTTTAGACGAAAGGGTTCTCCCTGTGGGACAAAAAGGGTTCTAAACATAATCTTTTTTTTTTCTAAGAGTTCTCCAGTACTGATAGTAACGGTTTTCAGTTTGAATTTAATCCCACGAAAACCAAACAAATGGGGTAGTTTACACTTCCCCTACTGATTTGAGGTTTAAACTTATCTTGTAGTATAATATGATGCAAAATTGTGATTTATATTGGTTTCAATGCGATCTAAACCTACACAATGTGATATCCACCCTCCTCTGGTTATTTTTGTGGTTTTACGTAACGGGAAAAACTATGATAACAGAATCCCCACTGGTTAGACACACACATCTTTAACAATAGTGCATGTTTTGAAACAATCATTGACTTTGAAAAAAAAATCGATGTAAGCTTTTCATAAACTGGCCCCTAAAGCATGTGAAAAATGTCATTCCTTGTTGCAGTCAATCTGAACAATACCTTATTGTTACAGATTTATTGTGAAGAGTTTACTCCCCCGGCCCCCCCCCCCCCCCCCCCCCTTTTTTTTTTAAATATTAAGCATTTCAAAGTGACTAGTTTGTTTACAACAATATTGATATTAACCTTCTTCAGGAAAGCACATCGTTTCAAATACACATACAAGACACCAGCCCATCATCAGTGTCCAGAACATCGGACCATACCATCGAAAGTCTCCAACAAGAGGTAACAGAAGTACAAGGAATCTTAAGAGAGGCCATCGAGCAAGTGCTGACCAGAGGAGATAAACTAGAAGATTTGCTAACAAGAGCGTATGACTTGGAGGAGACGGTAAGTTATCATAAATCGAATTTGATACCGTCTTTCAATGTATTGACACAAAGTGTGTATTCAGGCCTTGGAGGGAAGGAGTAGTTAAGATTGTTTGTACATGTATGTCAATCAGACTTTATTACCTATTTTTGAAATAAAACTCACCCATTAGTATACCAATTTTGACAGAAAATCAATTAAGCATAAACTCAAATTGGGTGCTTTTTATGCAAATTTGACGCTTTCAATTGTGATGAAAACCACTCGATTCATGTGCCAAAATCTGCAAATAAAACATACCAAAATCTGTGAAACAAAACACCAAAATGCAAGCAAATATCCGTATACCAGCCTGGTTAATCCCGTTAGGCAGTCATCATGGTCAAGTTGGATTATTTAATTGATCCAAAACAGCAATACAGGGTGTCCCAATAAGCATGGTGCATGGAAACGGTGCTGATTTACTCAGAAGTTGAGCATATCATCTACTCGAAAATTATATCATTCTAAAGCGCATAGTTTTGTCCATCATCGTTGAAAATATCGAGAAAATCCATCGTGGCAAACCAGAGATATCGATGATTTTGTCGGCTTGTATCGTTTTCCTTCTGCACAATGGAAATCATGTGGTTAAGCCTGTAATCAGAGTGCATGAAAAGGGTCTATACGAAATCGACGCTTGAAAAATATACTGTAAATGATCTCTCATGCTGAAAGAGTCAAAGATAATCGAACAAGGTTTATCAACAGCCAATGGAGACAGATTGGAGGATGTGCAGGAGGTTTATGACCAGAAAAAATAAAATGAACAAGTGAAAAACGAACACTTACATGACTTTAAAGAACTCTAAGAATAGAACCAAAATCTAAAACAACGCAACTATTAAAACACTAATAACACAAATATCACGTGATTAATTTATATTTTTATTGTTTAATATTAAGACACAGCATTATTTTTATGATTTTAGAATTTTTAGAAGCAATGCGATTTTGATTAAAAGATTTCTTAGAGTTTATCTTTTTTTGAGCAATTGCCATAAATACTAACCCAGTGGAGGACTCACTGCTTTAGATCTTAAATAAGACATAAGACAACTATCTGATCATGTTTTTGGTGTCGGGGGGGGGGGGGAAATTATATAAAAAGAATATATTTTACTTTGTTAGATCGAGTTTTCAGTTTCTAAAAGAAGAATATAAACCAGCTTTATCTGTAAACAATATATACGAAGCATTAAGAAGTTTTTCTGATAACCCTAGTCGTTGTGTATTTTCGAATTTAAAAAAAATCATATGTATGTAATATAGAGAAAACGAAAAAAAAAATCGAAAAAGGAAAAAAAAATTATATCCAAAGTGGCTTCATAATGATTACTTTTTAAAGGATATTGGTGGAACATATGCGGTGACTTTGTCAATGTAATCTATTCAACATGTTCAACCGATAATGTTTCGATGTTCTTTGTGAACATTCTTAACCATAGGATTCCCATTGTGCAGAAGGAAAATGACACAAGAAGACAAAATCTATGATTTCTCTGGTTTGCTTCATTGGATTTTCTTGAAATTTTCAACGATGATGTACAAAACTATGTGCTTTAGAACGATTAATTTTGAGGTCGCTGGTGTGCCTAACTTCTGAGAAAATCAGCGCCGTTTCCATGCACAATGTTTATTGGGACACCCTGTACTGTTATCTTTATAAAATGCAGACCTACTCATTAAATAAGCCCATTGTTTGTAAATGCAAGAAATACTATAGCATAGCTGAAAAAGATGCAGTACTAATAAGGCCATAGAAAGAATGATCATGTGCATACAATACAAAATACTACTGTGTTGTTGTATTTATAAAATCACATCGGGACCATCGAATAGCTGGCCCAAGCAATTATGACATCTAATGATTAAGGAACAATATTTAGTAGAGACATTTATTTAGTTACTCCAATATGAGGTTTGTATCTCGTTGTTGCACATGCTATACCTATGTTAATCAACTTCAACTTTTTTCCAAAGGCTTACCAATTCCAGAAGACAACAAAACGTTTGAAGAGAAAGGCAAGATGGCGCAAACGACGAATTACAATCACGGTTGTGACAGTAGCTGGAGTCGTAGTAACAGCCGTCATATTAATACTTGTGTTTACAGTATAATAAACTTGAGAATTCTGTGGTAAATTATAACAGGATTATTCCGTTTTGTACAAAACAAACAACTACAAACTATATATTGATTTACAAGATTTGAATGTTTGACCTGCAACTTTCAGCAATTAAAGATGATATCAGGACTTTCACATCATGCCTTGCTTCTAATGGGATATTTTGTACAGGTTGTCATGAATAGTTTTAGCAAAGTATCTGAAAATCGGGATTAGGTCTGCCAATTGTGCTATGGACTCACCAGGTATTACTATTCGCACAGGGGACCAACAGCTTTACGTGACTTCCGAACTACGGAGCAATTAGAGTAAAGTTTCTTGCCTAAGGAAACATGGAGCCGCCACCGGTACCGTGCTCTAACCGCTTGACCAATCTCCCCTCTATTTCATCACTAACATTATTCAACCTGTCCCAAAATTGGAAGCAAAGCATGATGGCATGATGAGAAGCTCCTGCTATCTTCTTTTACGTTCAGCTGTCAAACAAATACTATCGCAAAGAGGATATAATATTCTGATGTAAAAGGTATAACTCTGTATTATATATTGACAGGATATAATATTCTGATGTAAAAGGTATAACTCTGTATTATATATTGACATATTATTTTTTGCCAAATTATTTATACATTAAAAAGGTGACACAAATTTGTGAACAACTTTATTATTTCTATACCCAAACAGATAGTTGCGGTAAATTTATTTTGAAGATACATATTTTGTATGTATATATTACTATGTCACCAAAAAAATGAATACAGAATACACCAGGCCAGTAG
>JXSR01S008184.1:4981-17114 GCA_000969725.1 Ophiothrix spiculata
TATTCTGATATGTGTAAGTAGGTAAAAAGTTGCAGTAAAGATGCCGTTGGCAAAAATGGCACCCATTTAGGGACTGTAGCCTTAAGTCAATTATTATTAGTCAACAAAAACTGGTACAAGCTTGATTTGTACCAATATCATTTCCGTTCTTCCCTATACCAAGATCTAGAGTACAATTTTCAGTTTTTATAAAATCAGAATTCTTTTTAGCATGGTCAAGGTAGTTTGTATTAAAAAAAAATTGAAAAAATGATATAAAATCAGCAAACTCAAAAGGGCTTTATAATGTACCTGCAACATGAAATATTTCTAAAATGAAGTCAATATGTGACCGTCTATCCCATTAGATCCTTAAATGCAGATTCTTGCCATTTTCACTTTATATCAATCAATCAATCAATCAATCAATGATACAAGTACTTGCATATCAAGCTTACCCCAAGGAGTCTAAAGCAGCGTTCAGACGGTCGGACTTAAGTTGCTTATGACCGGTCATAACTTGTGTCGGTAATACTGCCCTAGCACGACTAAAGGACGTAAGTGACATGTTTTACGAAATGCTGTTTTATTCAGTATCGTAGTGGTTATGTAACTTCCCCAGTAACTGGTTTACGCACATTCCTTGACATCGGTGTATGCTATACTTTTATATGGTGATCAGTTCGATCATGGTTCAAAATCAGAAAGCGTGAACTAGTTGTTAGAGTGATAATCGGATTACACGTAACACTTCGAGACTGAATTTACCGGTAACAACTGGTAGCGCTATCATTTTCTACTCCAAAGAATGCAAATGAGCCAATTGAATACAATGGCATGCTCTGTCGCACATATAACAGGGTACTCAACAACGGAATAAAGCTCATTATATCATGATTACAGTGATTTGAGCCATGCAATAGTTTGTACTATTGCACGGTATGAAACAAACAGGTGTGATATCATGATATAAAACAAATATTGAATGCCTATGCACGTGCAATAGTACAAAATATATCATTCGGTCAAATTTGGACTGATCCATTTCACTCGGCTACGCCTCGTGAAATAGAAAAGTCCAAATTTGACCTCATGATATATTTTGTACTATTGCACTCTCAGGCATTAAATATTTGTATATTATCCTCATTTGCATTCTTATGACCGGACTTATGTCTGGTCTTCATCGGGTATAAATGCGTCGGATATAAGTCGCGCTATACCCGATAGAGTTAAATCCGACTATTGTTCTCACTGCAAATTTATGTCCGACGCTAATACCGACACAACTTCTGACCGGTCACAAGCAACTTATGTCCGACCGCCTGAACGTGGCTGAAGTTTCCAACATGAAATTTTTTGATTTTCTGGTGACCTAACTGACTCCTACTTTTGTTTGGCGGAAATTATAAAACAGCATTTCGTAAAAAATGTCACTTACTTCCTTTTGTCATGGTAGGGCAGTATTACCGACACAAGTTATGACCGGTCATAAGCAACTTAAGTCCCACCGTCTGAATGCGGCTTATATTTGCAAAGACAAGGCTATACGGTCTGTCAAACGTTGTCAGGGAGTAAAATGAATGAGATACACACCTTCAAAGCCACCCATCCAAATACCAGATTTCAAGAAAAAGCGACCCATCCATATACCAAATCTCTCAAATTTTGAGTCAAATTTAATCAAAAACCACATTTTTTCCGCCCAAATTTGCAATATTTTGGTAAAATTATCTTAAGTTTTGAGATTTTAGAAAATTTTAAAAATGAACTCATCAAAATACCACATTTTGAGAAGAAAAAGGACCGATTGAAATACAAGAGATCGAGCCTGCAGATTTGCAACCCAAATTTGCAGCACGTCCCCATAACCCTTTTTGTACTAAGTACACCCCCCCCCCCCCCGGGATCAGCCAAATATTTTTTGTGGATTACACTCAAAATATCAAAATATACTTATGTATTCCATATTTATGTTCCTTTTCTTGAAATGTAACTTTGCTGGTGTTTTGAAGTAAGTACAAGGATTGTAAATCTGTCAAAAATCAATTTCAGTAAATTACCACCTTGACATGTATTTTCACCTGTAGCGCAAAATGAAGTTTGAGTATGGCATGTACGGCTCGTTTGAGATGGACGGTCACATATTTCCTCAGTAAATTCATCTGGAGACTGAATTACCCAGACTCAAATTAACGAGTCTACCACTTAAACCTAAATCTGATTTGTTACGGTTCACCCTGTTACTTTGTACCAAGATTACTATCATTCATTTCACACCAATGATTGCTAGACACATCGAGTGAAAATGCGATAATGGCTTTGATTCCATTAACTTTTACCAGAACTGATATAGCTCACATATTGTGCAGGTCCCGGATGTTCTACTCCTGTTTTTATTGTAAAATTAAGCTTTTGTAGGAAAAATAATAAAAAAGAAAGTACCCAAAAAAATGAACAGATTTTGAAGTTTGGAAAGCAGAAAATTGTGGACCTTATTATCAAATCTTTTATGTGATCACTCTGAAATGACAACAGATTTTATCCTTTTTTTAACCCTTTACTTAGATAGTAATATTTTTCTGATGCTAAAATTCCTTAGACACAGCATTAAATAAATGACTTTCTGTACTTATAATTTTATCCATTGTGCTTTTCTTGCGAAAAAAATTTAATCTCTCACTAACTGATTTTAAAATGTGCTTTTTAGCCATTTTTATAGCAGGATTTTGGCAGCCATTTTGGCGGCCATCTTGAAAAATACCAACTTCCGGAAGTCCGATTTTTTTAGATTTTTGATATGTCGTTACTGAGGATAAACACTACCTATATCAGTTAAAAAAACCTTTGTTGCAATTTTTTTGGGGTCAAACCATATATTCCCTCTTCTAATAGGTATATTAAATAAGATTCCAAGCTCCCTAATAATCGATCCCTCCACTCCATAAACCAGTCATGGGAGCTACATCTTTGCAAGCAAACAAAAAACTAGCAACAGTGAAATCATAGTTTGGATGTGTTAACTTCTGTTAAATTGGAAAGAATTCAGAGCAAAACTTGTACAATGTGTACCTAACCCGAGCATTAAATAAATTACTTTCTGTACTTATAATTTTATCCATTGTGCTTTTCTTGCGAAAAATATTTAATCTCTCACAAACTGATTTTAAAATGTGCTTTTTAGTCATTTTTATAGCAGACGTTAATTTCAAACATATAAAAATAGCAAATTTCTACATATAGCAAAAAAAAAATAAAAAAACTTTAACATTGAACAAAAGAGGATATTCCTTTAATTTATTACAATTTTTTTAATATTTTCCATATAGATAAATGCCTTGTTGTTGTTATTACACAGTTTCAATGAAAAACAATTTTGTACTTAGTCCAAATTTAGAATCCATATCATTTATAGATTTCTTAGCCTAAATATTGCCTCGACTCATTAATTATGAATGACTATATTGCTCAAATAAATACCACAAAATATTAATCAATAATGACTTAGTTTACTCAGGAAATTATCACATCCTCTCTGACACTTCATTCTGAGGTAATAAATACCCAAACCCATTTAGAAATAATTAATTAATTGCATGGATTATGAGACATTGATACATATAAACACATTCACATCACAAGTCACCATCTACAGAGTGAGTCAATAAAAACACAATAGTTGCAATGACTTTCTATTATTTTTCACTGACCCTCAAAAGGCTTTGCTGGCCCCATATTTAAAGAACAAGATAAATACTAAACCAATATCTATTGTTTTTAAGTAGATCATGGATGTACCTTCAGAATGTTGAAAGAATGGTGATTAATGATTCATCATATACAGACATTTTTTCGTTCAGCAAAATCTCTAAAAATTTAACCGGTCATCATCCATTTAAACAGATTTTTCATTGATTTTACACCCTTTTTTTGTAAAAACTAGGACAAAATTAGCTTAAAAGATACCCCCTATTTCATTGTTTTCAAAGACAAGATTTTTAGACACCCCTTTACAAAGACCCTTAAAATTTAATATATTAACATGATTAAGGTGGGTCGAAAGGATGTTTCTGGAAATTAGAAACTGCATTAAGAGGCACTTGAACAAGTAAAGCTTAAAACACTGAGCAAAATGGTCTTTGTTTGAAGGAAATCGGACATACGGTTGCCAAGATATGCTTGATTTTAATTTCTTTGTTTTCTATCATTTTTGCCAATATATTGATAAAGTTAATGAGCAAAATTGGCTATATATGCTCATTTATATTCATATTTGCCAATATTTTACCAATATCTTATGAATAAACCTTCATACTATTTTTATTTTACATAATTTTAACTTGAAACTTTGCCAATGTGTTCCTATGGCCTAAAACATTAACATATGATTTACCCGCCCATCTAATTTGCATATTTGCATAATTAATGAGCATTATACAAAAAGCTAATTAATTATGCAAATATGCAAATTAGATGGGCGGGTAAATCATACATTAAAGTTTAAGGTCATAGAAACACATTGGCAAAGTTTCAAGTTAAAATTATGAAAGGTAAAAGTAGTATGAAGGTTTATTCATAAAATACTGGGAAAATATTGGCAAAAATTAATATTAATGAGCAAATTTTGCCAGTTTTCCTCATTAACTTCATCAATATATTGGCAAAAACAATAGAATACAAAGAAACTTTAAACACCAATATCTTAAAAACCATTTGTCCGATTTAGCTCAAATTTTGGAATTACAATTTATTTGCTTAGCTCTCTGAAACAGGCCTATTATTATCTCAGTCAGAGCAACTTCATTTTGCCTTTAATACCACCTTAAGAACAAAACATAAATACATTACTGTTCATGTCTATTGTACTACCAGATTTTGTTACATCTTTCCCGCCATCTTTCCCGCATCTTCCAAGATTTTCTTCATAGAAAAATTACATGAATTATTTAAAAAGTCTCATAGTCAATCCCTTGTAGATTTCTTTGTGCAACAAGTAGATCTCTAAGCTCCCGTCGAGGCTGTAATGCCTGGCCCAGAGGATGTAGACCGAGAATGTTTGGGTTTACCAATTCTGTGAAATACCCTTTTTTAAATTTCAGAGATGGATGCTCAAAATACCCCCTTTTTTATGATATTGCGGTCCGCGATTACAGTGTAAAATATACACCTTTTCCGCGAAATTTAGAACACGCATGATTACCACTTTTTATGCTGACTTGGGGATCGGGTAGTCACTGTGCAACAGGGAACTGGTGGCATAAGAATTTTGCTATGTAAACTCTTTTCTCCCTGTTCTAATTAGGCTACTAGGTCAAACACCTGCAAATTCCTAACCCAGGGAATAAGTCTCTCACCTGACCAAATTGTACACAATTTCACACCAATTATATGGTCTAAAAACAATAGGCATTTACTTCACTAAACTGGCACACTTATTTACACAAAAAGCTTTTCTCTGCAGCTTTGACTTGGAAATGACAATTATAGTTTTCAGAATATGAACATAATGGTGTATTTTCACCAAGATGACTGTCAGAGTTATAGTTTCCCTCTTTTTGATTTGATACAAATAACCTGACAACAACCCTAACCCACTATAACTTTATATAAGGTTAAATCTCCTTGAATATTACTACATCAAAATACTTATCTGGTCGAAATTTACCTTAAATTGGATGTAGCCAAATAGAACAAATATTCAATTTACATGTGTTGGCAGTCCACAAAATCAGACCAATAAGTGCAATATGAAAGAAAAATTATTTAATACATGTATCTTTCATATGAAACTAAAAACAGCTCAATTTAAATATTTTAATATTTTGACCTTACTACTTTAACGGGAAATTTTGTTTTAGTAGTAAAGTGAATATTTTTAATAATAAGAGATCAGAACCACATCAGAGCTTAATAAATGTGTGTATTCCGGTCACTTTCGACCCCTTTCCCCTATTTCCAAAATCAAACTAAAGATTTTGATATCTCATGAAAGCTCATATATGCCTGTAAATTTTCACGACCTCATTATGTTTTCTTAAAGAGATATATGGTCAAAATAATGCTAAGTTACTGGAACATTTTGCTAACAAAAATATATATCCTATTGGTTTCTATGAGTCACTTTCAGACACATTTTTGCCTGTAACATTAATTTATGTAGGTGATGACCCATCATGCAAATATGGAAAAAGTATATACACCTAATAGGTGTATTAAATAAGATGCCAAGCTCCCTAATAGTCGATCCCTCCACTCCATAAACCAGTCATGGGAGCTACATTCATCCAAGGGACATCTTTGCAAGCAAACAAAAAAACTAGCAACAGTGAAATCATATTTTGGATGTGTTTACTTTTTATTTTTGGAAAAGAATTGAGAGCAACACTTGTACAATGTGCATCTAACCCGACCTACATTGGCGATAATATCACTATTTTGAAGAGCTTTGCCATTGGCATCTGTCATAAAAATTTGGAACTGAAAAGCTTTTTTGAAGACTTGAAATTATAAAAGACTATTGTCCATATACAGACTCCCAAAAAAGTATCGCCTCAACTAAAAAAATGGCTCGTACGCAAGTATGGAACTCCCAAAACGTAATTTGAAGATTATCTGTACAAGCGCTGGAATTTCAGCTTTCTGACAATTGACTGAAAAGAATGAAGTTATGAACTTTTAAACCCCTCGAGGTCAATTAAAAAAAACTTGCAAATTTCATTTTTTGCACAGTACAAAATATCTGCTTAGATACCAACTGTACAAGCGGTGGTATTGATTTCATTAACTGACGCGTAAATAACACCATTTCAATTATTGCCACATTTTGTACTGTGCGAAAAATGAAATTACGTTTGCGAGTTCCATATTTGCGTACGAGACATTTTTTTCAAGGTGAGGCGATACTTTTATTGGAGACTGTAGTTCTCAATGCTTCATACTTTGGTCCTATAATTTCTTACATCTTTCTACAGCTGAAAATGTGATTCCATCCAGTAAAATGAGCCAGAAATTGAAAAAATATAGATAATTACAACAAACGGTTTGTGGTTCCTCCATTTTTCCTCCATTAATTTTCTTTTTTTTTAATTATATTTTTAAATTACTGAAATTTTCCACAGACATAAAATTCTCAATTAGTTTTAACAAAAGTACAAATAAATTTTTACAGAAACTGATGATTTCTGCTGAAAGGTGATCAAGTAGATAGTAAGATCGGAATCATAAAAGAGCCACCTGCATGACACTTGTCGCGAATAATCAATCATGTTTAGCTTTAACTGTGATTTAGATCATGTAAATAATGAACATTGGCACGGCAAAACATCAATAGTTCCAAAGTCCAAAATGCAAAATGAGACTGATAAAGATAAGAACCCCAAATTATTGTACTCATTTGGTCAAAAATGACACCTGAAGTTACAGCCCTGACATACACGAAATGTAAAGCATACACAACAACCAAATTTGGGACATCTTTGGACCAGAAGCATTCTCTCCAGGGATTTTAGGGGAATGGGTGAGCTGAGCTCCTAGTAAAAACATAAATCTTGCCTCCAAAAAATTTGAAATTAAGAAATAAATTAAATAATGATCTTTCATATTCATGTAGTCTGATATCATTCAGAAATGAATCAATCTTTGATGCGATAAATTTATAAATTATAAATCAAATCTTTAATCATTTTTGATGTTACGAACTCACTACAGGAAACTGTGAATAATTAATGAAAATTCTACTTATTTGTAAATTGAATGTATCATGTACTGTCAAGCAAGAAAAATTCATTTTTATTTTCACTGACTGAGACTTACAATCATGAAATCAAAATAAAAAATATGTGACCATTCACCACATCCAGAAGGCATTTTTTATTTTGAGATACAATGCAAAGTCACATCTCACAAAAAGTAAGATTTTGAATATACAGTATCTATCTTACATTCCTTGCAAAATATCGGCTTTCAACTCAAAATTATCTGAAACTATCAATTTCTGTAATATGCATATTTTCTAAATTTTCTATATGATTCTGATATGCCATGCTTTGAGGGATCGTAACCCAACTTGTCGGTGTCATATCATGAACAATATCAGTTAAAAGCTGAAGATATGTTATTTTTAACTGACTTACTGGAGTTTTGTAGTAGAGTCAAATATAAAAAGCTCCTGGCTTACAAAAATGTGGTAATTGGGGACTGTTGTAGGAGGGGAGGGGTAGGCTTGTGCAAAACAGGGGACCTTGGAAATTTGAGGTCTGAAAAAATCACCCTATATTTACTGCTCAAAATTGAGTCTGTATGATTTTTTTAGAAAAAAGGGGACACAAATAAAGCTTTTTTGCATCAAGTGTTTGTGAACAGTCGTTTACAAACATTTTTTACAGTACACTGTAAACCCCAGCTGTGAACTACCTATTTTTGCTAGTATTTTATTTTATGAATTATAATCTCTGAAATTTTTGAGAAATGCATTTGATCTCAAATCTCATTTTGACATTTTTAAAATGAAGTATAGCTACTCCGATCAACATCTACCAAATACACAGAATACTAAATGATGTCTAATTTTTTTTGCAATCACAGGGGCAAGGGCAGTGCCCTGACATGCAGTAGACTCCAATGATTTTAATGATTTGAATAATAAAAGAATACATTGATGAATTTGTTCACTGTTGTAATCCCTCATCTGATTAATCAATGTATTGGCATATCCATCAAAAGTAATAGACATGGTAAACAATTAAATGATTTGCTTTTTTCTACTTTCTTGTTGACTTCAGCAGTAGAATTGTATATCGCAAAATAAAGTCATGATTATGTAAGATTAACTGTATTATCAATAAATGGCCCCTCCTCCAACAATTTTCAAAATTTGCACATTGTAAGTACAATTACATTACTGAAATAAAATTACATAATTACAAAAAGTTATGCTTTTATGAGCAAAACAAATTTTAACAGCAGCCTTGAAAACCCATTTTATGCTAATTACCACAAAAACTACATGGTTGATTTGAATTTATTGCCATTGAGACCCGCTGCATAGTGCGGCGATGTAAAAAAAATTGTGTATTCGCACATAAGGCATTGAAACCAAAACATAGAATGGGACCAGTTGTTAATAAATGACTTTGCAGCATCTGGTAATGGTGATTTACCAACGAACCCATCACTGGAACCAGCTCAATAGACCCATCCATGCTAAAAACAATAGACATAATGACCAGCAATTGTTTCAATCACAATAACAGCCACTCACAATAATAGATCTATGGTCATTGACTGTTCAGCGTTATCATTTTGATCTAATTTAGTTTGCAAAAAGATCACAGCACTTTTGGATATCAAAATGAGTCTATATCTATCTTTTTTGGTTTCCGTTTCCCGAATTCTGTTATTTCAAATTTCGAACCATGAAATATACTGTTTGAAATTTGTTGTGACAAAAACTACAAAACATTCACCTAATGGCCTGTTGTTAAACTTTTATATCACATCAAGTTGTATCACAACATTGTATAAGATTGAAAAGGATAGATATCAAATAAGACAGAAAAAAGCTGTTTGTTTGCCCTGTTTTGTTTACTGTACAAAGATTATATTACTATGTTATTTTTTATTCAAACTTTTACATTTTAAAGACAGTAAGAATGTACGTTGAGGTTTATATTGAACATTTTTTGATTCCAAAATTAGCTAAACATTGTAAATGTATACTTTGAGCCTTGGAAGAGAATTTACTTTTGGTTATTTTTAAATAGACAAAAAATGAATTTAAAAAATAAAGAAATCCGACCAACCGGCACTCCACTAAATTTTGTACCAGGAAGAATGTATTTTCTTATTATCTACTTATATATTTATTTATTTATCTACTTATTTGTTCATCTTAATTTATTTATTTACCTATTTATTTAGTAAGAGTTTTTTTTTCTTTTTAAGATAAGTTTTTAAATTGATAATTTATTTCACAAAATGTTTAAAATCAGTCAAGAATGGATCTTCCCCCATTTATAATAATATCTACAAAAATGTACTACAGTAATCAAAATTTGTTCATACAGTATTCACTTGTCCAATTCGACTATTTCCCCCTGACAAATCCATTAAATTTATAAATACCATTATTTCCAAAAGATTGAAAAATCACCATATTTTTTTATAACCAACACATTATCAAAGTAAATTAATAAATTTTGGAACAGATATGAAATAACAAAATGGCGATTTCAAGCGATTTAAATTCAGAAAATCAGTACCGTAGTTGAATTGGACGAGTGGATTCGGTGTCCCATGACAAGCCTGAAGGGATTTGCCAAAACCATCTTCATACACTGTTTCATCTCAGTCAACAAGGTTTTGTAGACTCATATCAGGCAAACCAGTCTGATGCTTTCTCAGTTGCAGAGTTCAAATCATTCATCAAATTGTTGTATTTTCTGAGTAAAAAAATAAAATCTTCATAGTATGCGGTTTTCTCTTGGTCGTGTGCTCTTGATATATAAAATTCTTTTCAGAGCTAGGGACAGAACCAGGGGGGGGGGGGATGGGGAAACCGAAATTGCCCCACACACTTTAAGTAACTGACACAAATTTCACACTCAATTTACCCTTGTAATTCAAAATTTAAAATGTCAACATTTTGTACACTTTGCGCCAATTTCAAGATTAGTCAAAATTAGTCAAAATTGAACATTTTATATATAAATTTCCAGATTTTTTACCATTTTTAGCTGAAATTAGCAGATTTGCATAATATTTAAATTCCATAATTTTTTCTCTGACCAATTTTCCTCCAAAAAGTTTTACCCACCGCAGATGTTTCTTTTCCCCCAGTTTGACCCCCGCCCCCACTTTGAAAATCCTGACACCACTACTGATTATTTGTAGGGCTTATTTGCCGGTGTATATTTTGAAAGATATTGAAGAGGGTTTTTTAAAGTGACCTAATCAAGATTCTGATCATTTTTTTCAATCTATTTTAAATTTTTTTTGCTACATGGCTTTTCATTTGTTTTCCATAAAGATCCTTGTTATTTCTAATGATGTGTGACCGTCTAAAATTGTATTCTTTATTAATTTCATGAAACTCATCTCTAATGGTTGTTAGCCTATAAGAATATCAAAAATGTATATTGAAATGCAACACCCACAGAAAAATGTTTGAATATGAAAAATGTAATGTTTGCAAAACAAAGTGCCTATCCACCTAGATGTAAAATTGTCAAAACTAGATACAAACATAATCTGACAAGTAGGTGTTAAAAATGTCTACTAAGGCAATCTGTGCAAGGCTTCCTAATAATAACCAAGAAAATTAAATATAAATATAAATTAATGACCAATAAAAAAATTAACCAAGACAATATATTTTTGATTTACAAAGTAAACCTTTGAAATACAAAGGCTGATTGCACAAAAGAAATAGTCATAAAATAAAATAAAATGGCCAGTACATGCACAGGATACAGGGCCATAAAAATAGCATTATAATGAGTGTAATATGACCATCATCAACTATTTTGTGTTTTATGCAATGACTTTTGAGGAAGTTAAATTTTCCAATGCACCAAACTGCAGCAATGCAGTAAGTTTACAAATCACAAACTGAGGTCATACAAATGTACCTCTTGAGAAGGTTCAACTGTCTGTTTGGAACCAAGTTTCTCTTGTTTTGTATTTTGCATGGGGTGTGTTTAACTTCACTTTTTTATGCTTTTGGTTATATACCAAATAAACAATTACAATTATCCCAGCAAACATTACGATAACAGCCCGGTAACGGCCCATTACCATTTGCCAAATACCGGGCCAGTAAGAGATCATTATTATAATATTTGCTGGGAAAGGTACCTCCCCAAGCTCAAAATCTGGTGGCTCAATCGTCACTGCCATGATTTTGAAGCCACAGCCTTTGGTCCTGTGTCATGCTCAACATTGAGGGGAGGGGGAGGGGACATAATTATCTGCATGCCAGCTCCTCTTGTGAGTGTGTAAAACTGTTTGCAGACCCAACTGCCCTTTTCATATAATAACCATCTTTGATTCTGCTGGGTTAAAGGGGCATTGGACAAAATTGTGAAATTTTGTTTGTGGATGATTTACACTTCCTATGTTAGAAAATAACAGTCAATTAGGGGGCTGGCATTTTCTT
>JXSR01S008186.1:20949-49137 GCA_000969725.1 Ophiothrix spiculata
GGTCCCCCTATGGGCACGCCAGTGCTTCCGATATACATACATCTATAGGCCTGAGAGAATTGAGGTGAACATTTGGCAATGAACTTTGAACTCAGGCATATCAGAATCATCTGCAAGTGTAAACATTTCTTGCCAACAGTGTGAATTGGCAAACTGACTGTTGTGCTACTTGCATATGTAAAGTTGTCAAATTCACATTGTTTAGATATTCTTTTATTTTTAATTATCATTGTCGACAAGAAGACAATAAATAATGCCCTCTATAGTTGAATTTTTAAATTGGCATTTCCGGAGATCTAATGCAAACATCAAATTTGTTTTGATTTATACTGCAATCTATAATGTGCAAAGGAATGTTTTACATGATACTTTTTTGGCTCTTTCTTAAAATAGCATGTTTAGAGAATAGTCTGATACCCCTTATCAACAAATAAAATAAAATTTTCTGAAGGTATTGATCAAAATTGTCCCGATATCTGGTAATTGACTGTTATTTTCTAACATAATATGAAGTGTAAATCATTCACAAATAACATTTCAAAAGTTTGTCCAATGCCCCTTTAATATTCAATATTTAATTGTGCAAAATACATGCATCTGATTTTAAAAATCAGCTAATTTGCAATTTCATTTTTTTTTTCAGATTGGTTTTGCCTGTACTGTAGTAATTACAGCAAGCATAAACGATTGATGTAGACTCATGAAATAACTAGATCCAAGCCATGGCAAATGATAACGATGAACCAGAGGTTATTGTAATTGGAAGTCAGAATCCCGTAAGAAGAAAATACGAGTTGCGAACAACCAAAAGGCCAAGGTTAGGATCTTGGAAAGCCAAACGTTCAAAAACTTCTATTCAGGCGCAAGCAAAGAAAAGGCTAAAGACATCATCTGCAGTAAACACGCGCTCAAATACTTCTCACGTGCGAACAACAAAAAGGCAACTTTTTTCAGCCCGTCAAAATTCTGGAAAAGGATTTATTAAATCAGCTTTCAAAAAGCCTATCCCAATTTTATTAAAGAAAGCAACAACTGTGTCACCAAGTAAACATACATATGGAGCATCTTTACAACAACAACAAACACCAAGCCCAACTCACCGAAAGAAAACTCCTAGGAAGAGTGCCCTTGTTGCAACTCCAGATTCAAGGCTCATTGCAAGTGCACGGAAACCAGTGACACGAAGCGAAAGTAAAACTGTCTATGGAGTGTCAATTCTGACAAGAAAGAAAATCCTGCGGGGGAATGATCCCTCGAAGAAAACTTCACCCTCAGGAACTACGAGTGGAGTCCAAAAGACTGGTATTGAGAATGACAATAATGCAGAGGATCGTGATCCAATGGTGGGGGATCTGATACAGAATCTAATAGAGGGTACAGAATGCAGAGTACAAGATACAGCATCTGATGTGACTGAGGCTTCAGGGGGAGATCATGTCCCACCAAGCACTACCTGTGATGCATCATTGTCTGATCACGTGTCTGATAGCCAGGTGACCCAGTCTGCATCTACCCTTGGTGGCCAGCTGACTCAATCTGTCTCTGTCCCTAATGGCAAGGTGACCCAGTGTGTCTCTACCCCTGATGGCCAGCTGACTCAACCTATCTCAACCCCTAATGGTCAAGTAACCCAGTCTGCCCTTACCCCTGATGGTCATGTGACTCAGTCTGCCTCTACCCCAGACAGCCAGGTGAACCAGTCAGACTCTACGCCTGTCACAAGTTCTTCACAGTCCGTCACAACTGGGTATATCGTATTAGATCAACACAACCGTGCAACTCAGTTTTTTCCGGCAGATACTGTAAAACTGACCCCAGTTAGTGATGATATGATTTTTCTAATGGACTCGTCTAATAATGCTGACACCACTACTTCATCCCCAAATGCATCACCTGTCCATAGCCCAGAAGATGCAGAGAGACCGTCTCCCACGTCATCAAATGAAGTTCCAGCGCCATCGTCAGATACAGAGATGAGGTTGGTGCAAGGACCTCAAGCAACTTTTGATGCTGATTCAGGGAATTTGTTTATACCAGATGGAGCTGGGGGAATCGCAACCTACCATCTTTTTCCAACGTCGTCCGTAAGTAATCTTTGGTGTTGCCTTTGGGTGACAGCAAATAAGACTAGTTATACTTATAGGCAAAATAAAAATTTATTGGACAATATATATATACAAAAATCCAGGGTAAGGGTTGCATGTACATACAATGGGGCCCTGCACTCAGGATTTTTGTGTATACTGTCCAATAAATTATTGTTTGACCTATAGACAATAATAACTGTGCACCATCTTCTTTGTTTAAAAGCTAATGTGTTTGTTTTGGACTGAGGTACTTGTATGTACTTTAAGGGAACGTACAAAATGTAGCCAGGCCTGAATGTAGCCCTCAGAGAAAAGTAGTTAGTTTTAAAACAAACACTTACATGAGTTCTTAAACAATTACCGAATAAAAGGATGCACCAAGTTATTGTTTTTGGAATCAATAAAGTTGCAATATCGTCCTGTTTTGACCAAAAGTGGGTAGACACTCTAGTTGTAATTGTACATATACTGAACACCATAGAATTATCTGAAATTGAAGATGCCATGTGTCAAATGTAAATTTAATGACTGTTTCATATTCATTCAAAATCATTTATTTTCTCATTGAGTTGACATGCATTTTAACTTATTGGCAACATGGTTCAGATCTGTACTAGTCAACAGAGTATATTTCCGAATTTTCTCCACAAATCTTAAACATATCAATAATTTCCCTTTTCCATTCTTTTGGATATGTGTCTATGTACTATGTCTCTGATAGACAACAAATTGAATATGTTCTAGCCAGATATATAGTACATTTGTACATCTCCGATTGGATCTTGCCAACCAGTGCAGATCTTGCCAAGAGGGACAGAGGAATTTATTATAGTTTTATTCTATTTGTGTTCTAAAAACAATAAAGAACAAAAGTAATTGGTATTTTTAAAGTAGGGATTTTCTAACATCAGAGTTTGTTATAAAGAGGTTGTAACTGAGGGGAGCGTTGCCGAGCGGTTAGAGCACGGGTCTCGTAATACAGAGGTTGTGGGTTCGAGCCCCGGGCCAGGCGGTTTACATCTCCTTGTTTCCTTGGGCAAGAAACTTTACTCTAATTGCTCCGTGGTTCGGTCAGTCACGTTAAGATGTGGGTCCCCTGTGCGAATGCTCCTTTTTGGGGCGCTGCATACAGTGTATACCTGGTGAGTCTATCCTGGCCTCAATAAATTTTGTTGAAGTGTTTTCATGCTTCAATTCACATGGGAATCTAAGGCCTCGTATCCATTAGCTGTACCAATGTCTTGTCTTGTTTTCCATTGTTTGTAATTGTGTGGCGCTTGATGAAGATCTCGTTCTGCTTAGTGATCATATCAATTGTCACATGTACGGCAGATATTCCTAAGACCTAGTGCTTACCAAGTATGAACATGTTGATTGTTGGTGCTGCCAGGGCATAGGAATCATCTGCATTAACAAGGACACTGACATGATCACTAAGCAGAACAAAATTATTGTCTGTGTAGCGCCACACAATTACAAACAATGGAAAACGAGACAAGGACACACAGCATATATATGGGGACAGCCAATGGATACAAGGCCTATTAGGGAACACTTCAAATCTCAACTGGCGGCTGACCACTCAGAACCACTGGCTCTATCTGGTTGCTATTGCTCTGAACAATTGAAGAGTGTTTTTTCAAAACTCACTAAGTCCAACGGCTGCCGCCATGCTAGATTTTGAAACCTAAATTCTTCATCCAGATTGTTCTGATGCTCATTTTACCTCATTTTGCAGGGGACGAGGGTCCTTATCCTGACTACAATAAAATGGTCACGGTTCACTGCCCTGAAGGGACATTATAGAATAGTAATAAATCAGATTTTTTCAAAACTTACTAAGTCCGGGGATTAAGTATGATTCTAAATAATTGTCTTATTATGCGTGTGCATATAGGCCCTAAGTGCTAGTATGAATTTTTGATCAATATGACATAAATTTTGGTCATTTGCACTGAGCTTTGACAACAAATTCAACTCACAAAGTCAGTAGCATAATAGATTTATAATCTATGCAAATATAACATGCGGCAGCTTTTGGACTAAGTGAGTTTTGGAAAAACACTCTTCAATTGCAACAGTTCAAGGTGGTCAGCTGCCGGTTAAGTTTTGAAACGGCCCCTAAAAGTGTTATATGTGTAGTACAACTATTGGTTTTAGTAAATGCCTCTCCAATGTGAACGATATTCTTTCAATAGAAATTGAGGTGGTTTCAGAGTAGCTGTCGTTGTGGGCAGACGACCAAGCCTGTGGATGCAACCAAACATTTGCAATTTTGAGTTGTCATAATGTAGCACGACACATTTGCATATTGCTGTCAATATTTTCCAAGTGCAATAACGTTGAGTTTGCACACTTGAAATTTTTAGTCGAACATAAT
Organism: Ophiothrix spiculata; assembly: GCA_000969725.1. Classification (NCBI taxonomy): domain Eukaryota; kingdom Metazoa; phylum Echinodermata; class Ophiuroidea; order Amphilepidida; family Ophiotrichidae; genus Ophiothrix; species Ophiothrix spiculata. The sequence continues at coordinate 25,417 of JXSR01S008186.1, forward strand.
TTACCAATATTATGATTTCATAACAGTGCTGATGAACTTCTTCCAAGATTTTTGCAAAAACAGATAGTTCTTATTTCACTATGCACTAAATCACATTATTCTACAAACTATATTCACAAATTTCTCAATTTCTTTCAGGATGAAAAGCACAAGAAAGCATTGAATGTTTTATGCAGAATATGTGGCTTGCGCTGTCTAAAATATCCAATGGCAGCAAAGGGTACTGGCTTGAACAAATTCAAGTATGCCAGCCACATGCTAAAGACATACAAGATTGATGTTATGAAAGATGACCCTACAATAGATCCATTGCACTTATGTCTGACTTGTTCGGCTGCTTTTTCAGTGGATAAGCCATCGAATAAACCTGTGGTTAAATGGACACCTCACGGAGAGACTGGCACTGAATGCATAGCATGCTATATCTTGATCAAAACCAGTAAAGGAGGGCGAAGACCTAAAGCAGCGACGGTGGGGTGGCAACGAAGAAAAGAAAGAGAAGCCTTTGAAAAGAAACAACGTGAGGAGAGGGAAGCTTTGGAAAGGCAACGACGTGAGGAGAGAGAAGCTTTGGAGAAACAGAAGCGGGATGTTGAAGCTGCTTGCGACAAGCTTCTGTGTTCGCAAGAATTGGTTGAAAAAATTCTTAACACACCTGAATCTGTCGATTATAAGATGAATGATCTGATGAATAACAAGTTACAGAAAGTCACTACAATGCTGGTGAAATGTTTGCTGAAAGGATCAGAGGATGGGACGATTGAATTGCCAACTGGCGGGCCTGTAAGTAGAGTTTACATATGTGATGACTCACCCCGAAAAGGGGGACTTTGCGACAGAACACTTTTCAAGATACAGGTGAAAATAGGCAGCAAAAAATAATATAAAAAATAATAAGAATTTTCAGCAGATTTTCTCTTGTAAAATTTAATCGCCTTGATCAATTTCAACAAGTAAGGTGTCATTTCAAAGTTTAGAAAATGTTGCAATAGATGAAATGAAAAAAATCAAAATTGATATCATCTTCAAAGTCCCCCCTTTCGGGGTGAGCCATCACATATACAATATAATGATGTAATCTTGTTGCCACAAAATCTTTAAAATCCCTGATTAACAAATGATTTCTGAATATGTGGGTCATAAGCCTCGTTAATCTGAAGACACGCACACCCCTTCAAACAAAACCCCATGTAGCAAAGCAACAGAACATGAACTAGACATATCGGCCCTGGGAGGGCACTAGCCTAGCAAGGTGATATGGGTATGTGCGGCCTTCAAGACCCCCTTTTCACGCCTTGCCTGCCACTCCCTTAACCCCCATTTCAAGCACAATCTGTAGATCACAAGTACTATTTTCAAAAATTTTCAGTTTTAGCCTCCTTTTTTGAATTTAGTTCCCAATACCCCATTTTAAGCAAGATTTTGCTTCCACAGCTCAAATTTGTTCCAAAAAGTTTAGTTCTAATGGGTCATTTTTGGGTCACTTAAGTTCTCTAGACCCCCTTTTCAGAACCGGTTTTCTATTCCCTAGACTAGGGTTTCAGATATCGGGACTGCAAACCCTTACCAAAACCAATATTGGGTGCCCCCTCCCCCAGGCATATCGGCAATGTTTGTGCAGGAAAGACAAACTTATTCCCAGAAAAGTGAGAGATCATTTACAATAGAGAAATAACTTAAACCTTGAGGATTAAGGGGAATCAGTAATCAATGCTCTTGTTTCTTGGTGGTATCTGCATCATTAAGGTGCAGTATTTTATTGATAACATTACTCCATTTAAAAAAAATGAATGGAACATTGCAACTGATGAGGTAAGCCTTGAAGAAAGACACAATCCTGCATTTGACTCTGAAATTTAAGTTTGTAATGGACATCTGTATGTTTTGCTCAGGGCATGATGCAATAAATACACAGACATGGGCTACAGTGAGATTGTTATTTTCATACCGGTCAACATTTTCAAATTCTGATTTGGGAGACTTATGTAATGTGTAACGTTTACGACAATTGACATATGAGGCCAAAATTTATGTAGCTTTAAAAAAAGGTATCTCATGCATACATACGACTCATTAATTAGGATCTCATAATTCAATTTCTGAACAAAAATTGGATACAAAATATAGTTTTAAAATTACATTGCTACCATTTTCTTCCTGTTTTTCCGTAATACGCATTGCCATCTATAGGAAATGTTTACGCTAGCGGGGCAATTTTCAAAAAGCAGGAGATACGGCTATCTGATTGGGAGGTTGTGAGGGCTACCTGAGAGAGGGAGACTCCCGCCTAAATTTAGACTTGCTCCAAGTCTTTGATCAAAATATTCCACTTCTGCCCCTGTCTTTGTCATTATTTGATCAGTTTGATAAAACACTGTAAATGGTTTTCATTTGTTTCCCAATCAAAAACAATCTACATCTAAGTTTGATATGCAAGTATTCAAATGTGGACCCTTAAATAAACCAAAGTAACATGATATGGTTACATTGGCCATGGCCCACCAATCTACGACCCAACAAAGTGCATGATGTTGTCAGATTGCCTATAAAATAACACAGCATCAAAACATCGTGTATTCCTACCAAAATCATAATAACTCTGGGAATGGTCACTCCCTTAATGTCCAACAGGTCAGTCCCTAAGTCCAGTATCAAGTAGGAAAGTTTGAAGACAAGTGCTAGGTGGTAAATTTGGTACAAATATTAAAGCATACAAAAAGTCATTTAAGGACAAGATATATATGTATAGGGATTGAGGAAATTAGAATGGGATATGAGTAAATGAAAACAGACAATAAATGCCTTGAATCAAGGCTAGCCTAAATTGGGAGACTTGACATTTTTCTAAAACATGATACACACAACATTTTGTCATGATGCACTTAAACTAGCTTGATACCAAATAAATTATCAGAGTCTCTATGCACAACAATAAAATGACATGGATGTAGAGATTCCCTTTTTGCTACCATAATTGATTTGGACATATGAAGAGTTGACTTGCAAAACAGCTTAAGTCAATTTTGCAATTTTTGAGAAAAGGTCAAAAACTGCTAGGACATCAAAATGTGTAACAAAATTCCTTATAATGATTTTAGTAATTCTGTACAAATGTGTCTTGAAAATTAAGGTGTAATTTAGAAAATTCATCAAATAGTTTCTTATTAATTGGCTATTGATTTTTTGTTGAAAATGGACGTAAGCTGTTTTGCATCAAATTTCAACTAAGAACCACCTATCTTTTATTTATTTGCAAAATTTCTTTCTCAATTCTTCATTAGGCTATGATGCACTTTATAAATACGAAATGCAACATCTGGACATGTTTAATAAAAAAGTTACCATATATGGGCATTATCAGGATTTTGACCCACTTAGCGAGATTTTTTTAACAAACTTTCATGCCAGGATGATGCACAAGTTAAAGGTCTGTAAGAATCTACCAAAAACTCATTTTTGAAAAAATGTTCTCCAAGCCGTTTTGCAATTCAGCTCTTCATATGTGATGGCTCATCCCAATAGGGGGACTTTGCAAATTTTATCAGTTTTGATTTTATCATTTCATCTGTTACAGCATTTTCTGAGCTTTAAAATGACACCTTACTTGTTGAAATTGATGAAGAGGATCAAATGTTACAACAGAAAATCTGATGGAAATTCTTATTATTTTCTTTATTTTTTGCTGCCTTATTATCACCAGTTTCTTGAAAAGTATTCTGTCGCATAGTCCCCATTTTCGGGGTGAGTCATCACATATGTGCAATCAGAAAGAGATGCAGTTATGTGCTAGAATATAGAACACGACTAGAGTAAATTAAAAGAACCTAAACTATTAATCTAGGTGTAAACTTTACAACTCATGTTATTTTCAATTTCTTTTCATTTTGCAGAAACTGGTTATGAGGAGAGCAGTGAAACCAAAAGTTCCTAGCAGTAAGGCATCGGCAAAGACGGTGAGAAACAGAAACAGAATATTGCGCCAAGAAATCCTCAAAATCTGTCGCCCCAGCCAATTTGTTCTTGAAGAAGAAGAATGTTTGCGTAGACATGAAGGGCTCCTTAAGCATTTGAACATACCCAATGCTGATATCATTACACAAGAAAACTCACCAGAAAAGGGCAATAATGAGGCACAAGTTTTTGGAGAGAAATCTGCCTCTGTGATTCCAGAAGAGCAGAGTAAGAAGAAAAAGAGTAAAAAGAGAAAACCAGATAAGAGCGAGTCTCAAAGCAGTTGTGTCCCTACTCAAAAGAGGCCACAGAAGATTGTATTATCCAAAACGTGTGCTGGATGGAAACAGACTCACATATACAGTCCTAGTAAGACAACACATGGACCTGAGACAAAGAAATCAACACCTCAAACCATATCCTGTGCATCACAAGGAATTCCTCAGCATCATGTGTCATCTGGAGAACAACATGATACTTCTGGAACTGTTTCATTTCCTGTTACTTTTGACATACCTGCCGATGAAACTGGCTTGATACAGGTACCTACTACGAATGTTGTTACACAGGAAATTCTAATGGAACATTCAATTGTCCAAACTGGTGAAAGTGGCCCTGTACAGGTACCTACTACGAATGTTGTTACACAAGAAATTCCAATGGAACATTCAATTGTCCAAACTGGTGAAAGTGGCCCTGTACAGGTACCTACTACGAATGTTGTTACACAGGAAATTCTTATGGGACATTCAATTGTCCAAACTGGTGAAAGTGGCCCTGTACAGGTACCTACTATGAATGTTGTTACACAAGAAATTCCTATGGAACATTTAATTGTCCAACCTGATAGGCCTGGGGAAAGTGGCCCTGCACAGGTACCTACTACGAATGTTGTTACACAGGAAATTCCCATGGAACACTCATATGTCCAATCGGGTAGGCTTGGTATAAGTGGCCCTATGCAGGTATCTACAACAAGTGTTATCACACAAGAAATTCCTGTAGAACATTCATATGTCCCTCCTGATAGGACTGGTGGAAGTGTTCCCATACAGGTACCTAATACAAATGTTGTAATGCAGGAAATTCCTCAAGAACAACCGTTTGTTCCTCTTAATAGGCCTGCTGAAAGTGACACCAGGCATGTACCCACCACGAATGTTATTACCCAAGAACTCCCACAAGAACACCCTATGTACTATGAAGAACAGGTTGAAATCCCTGGTTATGGTCTTGTAAGTGTGACACATCGATTTGAAAAGGACAAGAGTAAATAGTTACGTTCAGCTGAGTTAAGGGTTTTGTATCATTTCCATCCAAAGTGACCAGGTCTCATGACCAATGCTCTCACTAAGGCAAGCGATGTGAAGAGATTGGCGTAGAAACTCAAAAATTGGTGCATAGCATTTTAATACAAAAAGACAAAAGAGGATTTTACTTACTAAATTGAAGCTTACATATCAGTTTCTTTAATTTCAATGATATTCAGAGTTAATTGACACTTAAAAATCATAAACGCACATTGAAGGTTGTCTGTCTATGATGACGTCATCATTTTGCAGAAAGTCAAAAATCCTGGGAAGGAACACTGCTCATGAGGTATTTCATTTCAGCAAGTAAACTTAACAATTGGATTTAGGAATACTTCACTGACCCAAGTCCATGCTTCCTTATTGAGGCCAAAGAAAGTATATTGTCCTATAATGATGAATATAATTGTCATTCATAAATCAATACTGGGCATTGATCATCACTTCCTTTTGTATGTGTAAGGCAGCGTGGACTTGGGTCAGTTTTGCTTTTGTATATTCAATTTTCACACATAATCACAACTGAATGTAATGTGAGTGAATAATCATGATGTTGCCTCAATTGTGACAGAGACTCTACAGCGTGAGTCAAAATGAAGTTGACCGAGATTCAAAACTGTATAACAAAAGAACTAGTTGAAACCTAATTGAAAACACACAGGCCTTCAGATGTTCAAAGACGTTTTGCAGAGCAAAGCTAAAGCAAATTGTAGCCAGAATTGTTAAGTGCAAAAGAGGGCCATGAGGATCTGAGACTTGGATTGTGAACAGAAATGACAGACCCCCAAACTGCATCAATCTTGGCCGAATGAAGACAGGGCATTAGTAACAGGTGACTGCACAACTGAAGTACTTACTTTGCATTTTGTTCGCCCATCAATTCTGTGGACAGCTTGTAAAATGCGTTTTTTTATTAAAACAGGCATAACTTCTTCTAAGAATTACTGATTTCTTATATTCTTTTTTCAAAATAAGCAGAATAGTCTGCACATTTCCAAGGTGTGTAACAATTGTTTTAAATATCAGTAGTTCTTTTGTTATACAGTTTTGAATCTCGGTCAACTTCATTTTGACTCACGCTGTACAATGCACAATCAGGAGATATATAAGATTGGGTTCCACCTCTACCCCACAAAGTAAATATACAGTATGTACATTTGTAAAGCATAGCAGATACTTCTTATAAACATGTAATTTCATTTCAATCCCTTCCCATGCTAAATAGTTATATTTTCATTTTTTGATTTGGCAGATACTGCCTTAAGTTATGAAAGAAAATTGATCTTTCTGCTCATTTGTGCAGGATTTCTCCCAAAGGAAAAGGAAGTAGCTTGCAATATATTTGCAATACACATACTGCAATTTAACTCTGTTGGGCAGACCTTCTAGTCTGACAAGTTTTAAGCCTGACTTATAGCTAGATTGACTATACATATTTTGATGTGTCAGCCCAAAATGTTATGAGGTGCGCTAGTCCATTAAACAATGCCTACGACTAAAAATAGAATATGTGGCTCCAGTTCTACACGTAGCAGTCCAAATTTAAATTGCAGGCATGAGAATTTTCAGGAATTTTCCTGATTTCAGGATGATGGAAATTTCCTGATTTCAGGAAATTTGCTTGGCCAGCTCTCTTTACAAAAGTATAGGAAAGTGCACATTTCAGGAAATTTCAGGATTTTTTGCCAATGTGTGTTCTCATGCCTGAAATTGAGAAACTAGAATTTTTTATCAGACTGGGACATTTTCCCACTTCAATGTTACGCCTGTTCCATACAGCTACCTAATTTTCACATCAAAACCACTGCACTAGTCCAAATCTAAAGACCACTGAGTTAGTGCTACACATCTTTTTGACTAGCAAAGGGGTTTGTAGATTTGCACTAGTGCAATGTGTCAGACTAGTTGCAGGTTGGACCTAGTATAATATAAGATTCCATGTCTTCATGTACTTCATGTAATGGTTTCTCAATATTACAATGGCATGAGAAATGTGAATATGTATTCTTTTAAATCTTAACTTAGCAGTAGCAGCAAAAGTGGATTTAGAAACAGTCAAAATTTGGCTTACAAATGTACTTCCATGTGAAAATCGGAACTAAATTACTTTCTATAGAATCTAGAAATCAATGTCCAGGTTTGGTACTCAAATTTTTCTAGATTCTAAAAAGTAATTTACTTCCAAATTTTACTGTGGTAAATTTTAGTTAGGCTTTCCAGAAAATTCTGGCGCCAAAAAGCTGTATTTTGGTCCTAGAGCCAAAATGGTAGACTTTTGTCAAAAATAAACATCACCACCGTGTTCCACATATTAATCAACTTTTAGAAATGTATACTTTCATGTGGATTTATTTTTTCTTTGCTGAGTTACATAGAAAAAACTGCTCCAAAAATGAAGGGTTGACACCAACCTTAGGAAGTACATTTACAGGGACTGTCTTTTGAAAAATGCCAGGCGAGCTGCAAATCACTCTCCTCCAGATTTTTAGGTGAGCTGTGGGAGAGTGATTTGACATAATTTGCAAGGAATTGTATCATTCATATTCTGCCTTGCAATTGTTTATGCCAATGGTGGGTGAGTGATAAATAGCTCTCCTCAGCTTCATTTAAGGAGAGTGATGGCGAGTAATCACTCTCACTACGCCTCAAAAGACAGTGCCTGATTTACAAGAAAGCTAGCGGACATAATCAAAAATGTATGTCTTGTCAAGACCCAATAGACCATTCCTATTATTGGCATACTTCCATCGTTGACAAAAATCATCACTCCAACTAAACACAAACAAATACTGTACTTGCATGACATCGGGCATGTCATGCATACCCCATGAAGGAGTCTTATTCGTACAGGGGACCAATGGCTATAACGTGACTTCCGAACCGCTGAGCAAGTAGAGTAAAGTTTCTTGAACAAGGAAACAAAAATACGAAAACCGCTGTGCTCGGGTCTCGAACCCACAACCTTCTATACAAGAATGGCATTGCTTGACGATTCATTACAAATATCTTGAGTTTCCACAAATTTATATTGAATAGCCACGCAACGCCATTATCGTGACTGTTACGAGTTCTGATTTTCCACCATGCAGGTTATAGGAATGGTCTATACTTTGATCAACACCAAATAAGCAGGCCTTTTCACATCTTGAATGGATACAGATTTAGCATGAGCATAGCAGAGCACACCATAACTGCAGGAGATGCAGCGTACATGTGACTCGCATATCAGTATCTAAGGCGCACGTGTAAGTGGGATTATGTTCACTTATGGATGAAAAAAAGCCTCATAATTCTCGCCTATTTAGTGATGATCAAAGTACATGTGGAGCAGTGTCCATGCTAAGGCTGTGTGGCACACACTTAGTGTATATGTTTGGAAAATTGGTACAACAAGTTTATGAATGTTTGTAAAAAATTGTCTTTTGGCAATTTAACCAATTTTCAGCTTCGGATTATGATTTTAGCATAATGCACCTCTTCAACTTTACAAAATTGGTTGAATTGGCCCGGGACTTGACACAAGCTCAAAAACCTTTTACAGGAAACACTGTTGAGGATCTTTATTCAATATGACTCAACTGAAATTTGCAGGTGTGTTTGCAAAACAGGACTAAGTAAAAGACATTAGCCACAATATCTGAAGTGAAGTTCAACTTTCCCCAATGCTCACTGACTTTATTGAATTTTTAGAAAGTACTTCCAACTACTATTATTGTTTCAAATAAATTTCGGACACAAACTGACAATCTGAAAGCAGTCACTGCGTATCCACAAGTTGTTACAAGCAGAAGACATTGGAATCAAAGCAAAGCCGTGTCCAATCATTAATTCACAGTATACTGCGACATTGCACACGCCTGTGAAAGTGTTGTGTTTTTGCGCAAATGCACACGCAATTCTGGTACGCAAGGCTCTCAATTTTCATGTCCGAAATTTATTTGAAACAACAATAAAAAATACCCATCACCATTCATGTTAAACTTGAACATTTATAGTAAAACAGGCAATTATTTGTGCTTTTAATTCTTTACTTCTCCAGAGAAGTACATTTTAAAATGTGCTATGAGAGAGAAAGAAATAGGACTAAGTTAGTGGACTAAGCAAATTTGATTCATTGAAAAATAACACATTTTGTTGGAATCTGATTTTTGTCATTGCTTAAGATTTTATACTGAAATTTCATTGTATGTTTTGTGAAACGTTGGTATTTTTATCCAGAAGAACAAAAATGGTTTAGTCCAGTTTCATGTTCTAAAAATAATGTTTTAACCCTTTGAACCCTGGCCATTCTACGTGCATCGGTACCGCTGACCCGGGCCAACCCGAAAGTTAAAAAACACAATAAAACGCCGAAACTTACTTTTATTTTGATTTTTCTTGCTTTACCTTTTCATATTACACTAGCCTAAATTGTTCCAATAACAAGCATTAACAAAAAAAAAATACTATTTATGCCGACCAAAATATTCGACATTAACATTGTAGTCTATGGGCGAAGCCATATTTGTTGAAAATTTGATCAAATTAATGAACATTTGAGGAATTATTTCAGCTCTGTCGAGTAAATAAGAGCAGAATGACCGATCAACCATGTGTTCAAAGTTTTATTGATGTCTTCTTATATAAATAAGACCATTGGAAATGTTAACTACCCATGCCTGTTGACAGACATTTCAAGTTTCTGACACATGACCTTGAAGCCGGTATACCAGCTCATCGGGTATACGGTACATGTACACGTGAGCCGGTATACTGGCTCGTCGGGTTCAAAGGGTTAAAACAGAGAAATGAATCAAATAGTAAAAGTGTCAGTATAAATCTTTAATAAGAACATGGATTCGTACTAGATTCCTCCAAAAATGTTTTATTTTAAAAAATTTCCAATTCTACTCAGTATGGGCTAAGTTAGTCCGGTTTTATGCATACAGACCTTAAAGTTGAGTATAAATCTTAAAATAAGAACATGGATTATCACTTGATTTCTTCCAAAATGTATTATTTTTAATGGATCAAATTTTGCTTTAGTCTGGGACTAACTTTGTCCTGTTTTGTGCATACATCCTGCAGTGTTTGTTTAAGAAAATTTTGTTTTAAGTTTAAGATGCACCTCATGATTGATGCTTGAACAAAATCCAACTCAAAAATATTGCCTTGAGTGATGTCCATTGATATTAACCTGTGTTGTTGAGATATCACTCTTCGATGGAAAAAGACCTTTTAGCGATATCAATGGATGTTTATGGATGGGTATTGACAAATTAACTCTGAAAACCAAATTAGAATTCTAACCTGTTTGATAAGGCCACAAACCGGTTTGAATCCCAGAATGCAACACTGACCCTATTAGTTACCCCCTGTTTGTTCACGCAATACGGAAAGATATCTATGGTTGGGTGCTGTATCACATGAGGCCGAAGGCCGAATGTGATATAGCACCCAACCATAGATATCTTCCGTGTTGCGTAAGAACAAACAGGGGGTAACAAATTTATCACTTGGTGTAGGCATGGATCTTATTATCAAAACGTAAATTATGCAGAATTAGATTTCAAATTTACCTAAATTGTTTTCATAAATGGTAAAAGACAACCAAGCAATAGGGATTTGCCAAACAGGTAATATATAGCCGTATTGCAGGTTTTAAGGATAAGTTTGCGTATAAAAACACATCACGCGCAGTCATCCCTGCGTGATAACTTTTTGATTACGCGGTCTAGGTTATTTCTAGACTTAAAATATGTAATACAGCTATATATTAATTGGCTTTCGACCAATGGGATTCAAGGATTTAATTCAACCAAGTGATAAAAATCCATGCTTCACTACAAGGAAAAAAGGAAGTATACTGCCCTACAATCATAATCATCTGTTGGCTGCGGAGCAGGCGATTACAAGCTTCCTCCTGCAACATTGAACAACACCCCTGGGATAATTGAATATGCCAGTACAAGAAAACCACAACTCTAATAGCTCCCTTCTGTAAATTATACTTACAAAGTATAAATGCATACAAATCTCTGAAAATGCTTTCATATCACTAAAAAAGCATTTCCATGTCTATATCCCAATCATAGTGTCACATTTGACCTTGTATTTGACTTTTTTAGACATTGTTAGATAATTGTTATAGTATATATTTGCTATATTTAAACAGCCTACTAGTACAAGAAAACCATGAGCTCCCCTCTGCAACTACATACTATAACAATTATCTACAATGTCTAAAAAACTCAACTACAAGGTCATGTGACACTATGATTGGGATATAGACATGGAAATGCTTTTTAGTGATGTGAAAGCATTTTCAGAGATGATATTTTGTAAGTATAATTTACAGAAGGGAGCTATTGGGGTTTTCTTGTACTGGCATATTCAATTCTTACAGCTTATCTGAGCTAATCATACCATCATGGGGATGCCATCCACATCCCCTATAATGATAACAATTCGCTGACAAAGTGTGACATCAAAATCAATAGTTGCCAAGTGACTGGTTCATGCTTATTGCAATTTGAACCACGATCAAAATGCTCACAACACATACTCAATGGGTAGCCAACTGAGCGTGAACAAAGCGTGAACCAGTAACCAGGATATGACGTTTTAACTTTGTCAGCGAATTATTGCTTTTTTAAAAACTTAGGACTGATCAGGAAGTATGGTGCCTCTTGCGTGGATAGGGCAGCATGTACTTGGGTCATTGTTCCATTTAAAGGAGCACCACTAAGGTTTAAGGTGGAATTCCATGGTGTGCAATCCAAATTTAAGTAAAATGGCAGCTATTGCAGATACAACTTTCATAGACTCACAAGCAGTGGCAAGCCCAGGATGTTTTAGTGGTGGGGCACAAGCATCAGTTTCCCCAGAATGACATGAGACTAAAAAGAAAAAAAGTACACCCAAAAGTACAGCCCTTTTCCCCCGACTGACTCGCACAACTGGGGAGGTGGTGGTATCCTTTGGCCACGCCACTGCTCACATGATGATTTTTGTTTTTACTTCTGCCCGTGGGATCTGTAAGGGTTCTAAACATTTTCTTGTAATGCGCTAAATAAATCACGAGGAAAAATGTACAGTAAAGCATCAAATGCAAATTTACAATTATGTATTTCATAATTTTCTGACAGAGATGAAGTGCCAATCACGTACTGTTACATTTGGCATTGGTATGACCTGATTAAATTTTTGAAACTTGGGTGCAAAGACATCTTCATTCAATCCTTATAAAAGACAAAGTTAACGTAGCATGGGCAGATTGCTTGAACTTTTTTATATTTTAGTACCAAAATATTGCTCACATTTTTCTCATGACCCATGTGAAATAATATTTCACAGCTGAGTTTTGTTCCATTTTGGAGATAGTGAAAATATGTCTAATTATGGTGACCATAATTAATTTACATCGTAACTTTATAGGCAGCTTTGAAAAACAAAATTCCCATAACTTCAGAACAGATTGACTGATTTAGCTGAAATTTGAAACTTAAACCTCTTTAGTGGTCATTGTTCATATGACACTGAAAACTAAATTTTAAAAATCGGACCACATCCTTTAAATCACATAGAACTAAATATGAGTATTTAAAAGTGGGTGGTTTTTATTTGTGCATATATTGAACAGATTTCATAAACTAGTTGCCATTATCATTTGTGTTTATCATATGGAAAAAACAAAAATATAACAAAACAATAAAGACAGACATGTCAAAATGTGCTACATAATAACAGTGTTAGCCCAGTGGGCACATTTAACCAACCAACTTTGAAATTCAACATCCATGGTTGAGATGTGCCAACATATTTCAACTTTGTCAAAACTGATTCATTGATTTTTAGCATATATGGCACAAATGCAATTCATCCTGGTTTTGACTTGTATTTTATCGAAACGCTGATGATTTAATGATTTCAGTGAAATACCCACAGTAATTACATAAAAGTCTAGAAAAGGGAAAATATGATGTGTTACTATCGCAACATTGAAAATAGGTTACATTTTCAACTGTATTTTGAAAAGACATTGAAAAATGGTTGCAGTTGAAACTTCAATATTGAAAAGTGATTTGTGCCCACTTTGAGGCAATACAAAACTTTGGGCTAAATATTCAGAATGTTTTGTTTTTCACTTTGTTGAAGAAGCCATTTTGAGTCAAAATCTTTTTCAAATGTTACTGTTTTGGGATATCTATTTGTTTTTTCTCATTTTTAAGTACAATAGTCAACCATCAGCATTGTCTACATATATTCCTGATTAATTTTCTACGTAATATAATACCACATACTTTACAAACACCTAAAACTATATGAATATTTTAGACCATACTTCTAAAGGGGACTCGCATATCTGGTCGAACGGAGTTGTGCCGCTGTAATTGAGTCGTTTTTTTACAAATAATCCTTAAACATGGGGCCTGTTTTTTTACTTAAATAATCCTTAAACATTGGTAAACTTTTCTGAATGAGCTCCAAATTTTGCGATTTTGGGGGTATTTAAGTGGCAAAAACCTCGAAAAAGGAAAATCCTTAAAATTGGAATCCTTTTTGGTCAAATTCACCCTTAAAGATGGTTAGGCTCCAGCGGCACACCCCTTTCCGACTCAAACCTGAGTTTCCCCCCTGGCATACTCCCTGCATTAAGTGATTAAGAAGTGAACACTTTCAAGACATCTTAAAGAGTTTGCCTGCTGGAAATGCTGGTCTGAAATATTGCACTTACTTATATACTGTTTACTGTTTAAATCAGCTGTAAATAAAAATAAGAACTAAAAAGCACCTGTTAATAATAATACTTGAATGATTATAATTTGGCAATAAATACAATAAAATACATTTATACATATGTATATAATACATTATTATTTATATATATAAATTCAGCATCCTGTTAAAATCACCACTAATACACCTAACACTATACAATATGTTATACCGTATACAGAGGCCTGCTCTGTATATTGGTTTTGCTATTAAAATGGAATACTGATATGTGAGCTGCCAGCTCGCATGGAGACATTTTAACAAATAAATATTCTTTATCATGAGGATTAGACATGATAATTTACATGTCTTAATCCAATCCAACTGAACCTGTCTTAATCTGAATCTGAGAACTGAACCTAGGACCTCAAAGGGTATGCTCTATCTTGAACGTATGGCTCCTCTCATCAAATTGAACAAAAGCCTCACATGTCGTGTTTCAGTAGAACACTAGAATAGTTACCTGTCACCAGATACCATATATGTGACCTGTCATATTGAAAGGTACCTTAATGTTGGCATAGTAAATTACGAGATACAGGCCATCGAAGCTGAGCATAGTCAAAAATCACTTCCAAGGTCAAATTTCTTATTCTATCAGAAATGTTACTTTTGAAGTGAATTCTATCATATTAATCAGGTTCCAACATCCAAAACATGTTAAAGAAAAATGTGTTGAAAACCAAGATAAAAAAGCCTCTCTCCATTCAAGTTTTGCTTAGTACACAATCTTGAACTCGATTTTCTCAGAACTATTGTTTTCCAAATCAGCCCGATGCATTTTGTCAATTTGGATGTAACTTTGCAACCTAACATCCAATAACCAAAAGCAAGGTGTCATTTTAAAGCTTAAAATCTCAGCTTTCATATGCGACCAAAAATCCATTTTGATTTTGGGACCCTTAAGGTACCTTTCGATCCTATCAACCAGTTCAACTATTGATCTTCAGTACATGGCCTTATGAATGATTCATACACTCCGCGTGTGCTGCGCGTGTCACCTAACCAATCAGGACGCAAGCATAAAAGTACGCAGAGTGCAGTGGATTTTCACAATGCACCGCGCTTGTTGCGTTCCGGTTTGCGTGGCGGGCGTTTAGTGCGTATGAATGTTTTATTGTTTTTGTCGGGTGATTATTTATTTAGTTTATAGAAGTTTTGGATTTTGATAGTCATATTAAAGGCCTTATTTCTTTACACAAAAGATACAATATTATTTTTCTGTCGTGTATGAATTAGATTAATAAATTTGCATTCCATAATGCTCGTAAAATGAGACAAAATCAACGCACTTACGGTAAATTTTGATTGCTGTCCAATACACTCGGCCCCTACGGGCCTCGTGAATTGGACGCATCAAAATTGACCGCGCTTGCATTGATTTTGTCTCATTTCACTCGCGTATGAAATGCGCATTTATTAACCTATAAGTAATACCCGTGACAAAAATGGTCAAAATACTTTGATAATGTTTGTCATATAGAACATGATTTGGCAAACCTTTAGAAGTGAGAATATTTGAAGGGGTGTTGGCAATATAGAGCTAAACCTCTTTTTGCACAAGTTACTGGTTTTTATTTGAATGATTTTTGACTACAAAGATGATAGATAGGTTTTGCAAAGTTTATTATGATAAAGTACATGGGTGAATGAAAATATTTTGACTAATATTAGAGTCCTATGTGATTTTTTTAAAACAAGCCAGTCACTTGTAAAAGTGAGGGTTAGCACTATATTGTCCTGAGGTCTTGCACATTACAATTTCTAAGTTTCTAGAAACACTAGACACCATAGGTTTTTTTTGTCTTTTTCAAAATGCCAGATCAAAAGTACTTGATGTAAGCATTGTGAATTCAGTGATTCCAGAAGACGTCCAGTGTTTCTAAATGCTTTAAGGTGCTAAATATGAATTCCAGATCAATATTAAATGCTAAGCCATAGTTTCTGATCTTTAAGACACCCAAGACTTGGAACGGCTAAATCTTAGCTATACAATGATATTGCTGAAAATAGTAAACATTATGGTGATAATTAAACTGTACCAGAGATGTTAATTAATTGAACAATAATGTGGTAACTTGTTTTAGATGCATCTGTTTCAAAACCAGAACAAAGGTGTTCGGAAATAGTGGTGGGTTAGCACTATATTGCACCTACCCTTTAATTTATTAAATCAAAAGGCTGGTCAGATGGCAAACAGTTAAATTTTAAAAGGTAATATAACCAACAAATTTAGATATGTCCAAATTTGTGACGAGATTATTCGTTTAGATAAGATACCTTTACCTTAACATAACATAACAAGCAAAATTTATAAAGCGCCAATTCCAATGAGATCATAGCGCATACACATAAGATAAACAAAACACAAAAGCATGAAAGTTACTGAGGATATAAAAATGTCTTGAGACCCTGTTTGAAATTGTCAATGCTGGTGGACTCGCGCACATGACGAGGAATACTGTTCCAGAGAGAAGGCCCTGCGACAGCAAAGGATTTGTCTCCAACACATTTTTTGGTAGATGGTACAACGAGATGAGTTGGATCTGCAGATGAGCGAGTAATTGGTCCATGTGATGGCATACCTTTGATTTTTATCATGTGAGACAGGTATTGTGGAGCCTGACCATTTATAGCTTTGTACACATAGACGCAGAGTTTGAAACAGATTCGTTCACGAATTGGGAGCCAATGGAGAGAGTCAAGTAATGGAGCAGGGCTATCAAACTTTGAAGCAGAGAAGATGAGCTTAGCAGCTTTGTTCTGAATTGATTGGAGGCGATTGAGTTCCTGCCTTATAAGGCATATTGAGATTGGCTAAGAATCCATGTAGGGACTGAAAATTTAGATTATTCAGAACAAGAGTTCACCTATCACATGTTTAAAACTCACTGAGAAGGGCAAATTGGTGCTTGCCTGATTCGAGAACTCTGTTAGCACAATTTTTAATAATACCAGGATAACTGGTAAATTGTAAAAATCAAGAAAAACTGTTTTAGTTGTCAGTTACACCACATTCAAATCTATTTATAAATTAAAGCAATACTATAAGATTTTGATCAGAAATGGTTTTGAGTAAAAGCAGCCTAAAATAAAGGAATATTATATATTATAGGCTAATACAATATCTTCAAAATCATACCAAACTTATGACATTTCATAGGATAATTGAAAAGTTGTGACAAAATTTGATGCACATTGTACATATCTCATCCACACCAACCGCATTTATGCCTGTTTTCATCTCTGGCTAAAATAGCTTATTTTATGACATTTCATAGGATTGTTGAAAATATTTGACAACAATTTATGCATAAATTACTCTCAATGTAACAAATCCACCTTTTATGGGTGCCCACATTAAAAGCATGACCATTTGTTATTTTTTGGTATTAAGTAGGGTTAGGTTTAATGGGAGCCACAATAGATACATATTTGTTAAAGAAAAAAATGACCTACACAAAACTGCATCTTTAATCCATGATGCTAAACATATGCATGACCAATTCAGCAAAAGTGCATATATCAAAATTTGAACTACAGGTCTGGTTAAAGTTCTGTACAAATATCATGTTTACAAATGGGTTATCTAAGTATATAGTTATTTGAGGGCATTGAGTACATTGTTTTATGCATAAATACTAAGGTTGTACAAAATATTCTATGCTTCAAATGCGAAATTTGGTCCATATGTTTTTGTTTGGGTATCTGCTTACACACAACTTTATATTACAATAATTGTACACTGGGAACACTACAACACACAACTTAATACATGATGATTTCAATCAACTGGCAAAACAGTTTTTGTTTTCGCCAGTTAGCTTGTGTCGTGAGCAAAATAATGACCAAAGACAGGCAGGCTGTTTTTATTCAAATAAAATCAAGAAGATTTGTATACTCTAACTTTTCATAAAGTGTATAAGCTTTTTGTACAATGTGAAACAACATTTGATGGAGTCTGACTGGGGTTCGATTCCTTTGTGCCAAAATGAAATGTTTTAACCAAACTTCCACATTTTTAACATTATGTTAGAGTTAAATTTCTAAAACTCCAGGATTCATTATTTAATGAGAAGATTTTTTCACCTCTCTATCTGACAAATATTTGTGTGTTCCCAGGGGGGCACTCATATATGTGGGCAGGATATATGTGGGCACTCATATATGTGGGCAGGATATTATATGTCTGACGGTCAAGACCCCCTTTTTCAGGCCGCCAGGCTGCTCACTAGATCCCCATTTTCAGCGTGATTCAGTTCTTTTAACCCTGTTTTTGAGGAAAACTACAAATTTAAGCTCTAACTGCAAAAATTGCTCATGAAATGCAAATATTTTCAGCTAAGGGGGCTATTGTTGGCAAAATATTCAGTTCACTAGACCCCCAAAAAATTGGTTTCAAAGGTCTATTTTTTATAGAAAATCAGTTCACCTTACCCCCCATTTTGGCGCTTCGTGCCTGACATACCTACCACTTTCAAAGTTGAGTGCCCCCGGGAGTGTGTTAGGCACATAAAACAGTTCTTTTGACTTTGCTTTTACATACTTTTATTCAAGTACTAGTTGAGGACTGTATTTGTAAATTGTTTAAAATGTGCAGAGGCCTACATGGTTATTTGTGAAATACGCAACTTCTGTGTTCCGTATTAAACTCAGTGGGCACGTTCAACGTTGAATAAACATTGACATTTCAACTTCCACATTGAAGTGCGCAAAAATATTTCACCCTAAAAATTAATTTTTGATTGGGTTTTGAAAATGACCAAAACGTAATTTCATTCATGTTTTTGCTATATTTTGTAAAGGTGTTAATCATTTAAATGATTTGAGTAAAACACTTGGTGAAACTTCATAGCCTAGAAAAGAGATGTTAAGAAAAAAAGTGAATTAAAAATTTCAATGTTGAAAACATTTGAACCTTTGTTGATAGACATTGAAAAATGGTTTGGTTGAAATTTCAACATCTTTTAAAAGTTTGAAAAATGGTCGAGTTGAAACTTCAACATTGATTTGACATTTCCACTTCAAAAATTTCAACTTTTGCCCACTTGGAATGTATTGTGGGTGAAACTTTATATATATTAAGCTGTGATCATATAGAAGTATACGCATTGATATACGGTATATGTTTTTTGCTATACTCTCCTGGGCAGGCACCCAGGTGTTTAGTGATGAGGATAATCCCCATCAATTTCAACAATATGAGTGCCTCCCGGGAACGTATAGCGAAAACAGTATACTTCTATGTGATTGCAGCCTTATAATGTTTTGATATTCTTAAGATATTATGCATTAAAATATGTGTTCCGCCGCAGCAAAAATCACATGCTAGTGAACAAAATGTAGGAGCCGACAGCGGCATCCTTTTGCCAGGTTGGGACACATATCTTAAAGAACGCTTGCCCAAGCTATTGCATGATAAGGAGCTGTTTTCAGTGGTCACACTTCAGAGATAACAATATAAAATTTATCTATCAATTCAGTATTGAAGTGTTACGTGTCATCCGATTATCACCCAGACAACTGGATCACGCTTTCTTGTTTTGAACCATGATCGAAATGATCACCACACAAAAGTATTGCCCTTACCGTTGTCAGGGGATGTGTGTGATCCAGTAACTGGGTGAGTTACGTAATCACTTCGATACTGAATATTGGAATTCAATCCAGGCATTAATTACCACTGATGTGATTATACCCTGGTCACATAACCTTGTGGCGTGGTTATGATGTGTTTACGGTGTCATACCATCCGGTAATGGGACGAACACCAGCTGGTGTCCGAGTGGAGACTGGGCAGTGTCCATGAGCCATAGAGACACCAGAAGCATGCCGCAAAAATTTAATTCAGAGTTAAAACCTTGCGGTTTGTATATGATACCATCAGTTATGGTCCAATAACCAATGGCGACCAACCTGTGACCAACAGGGCAACGCAGGCATTCACCGGTGTCATATACCAATGTTTCGGCATTGTGGCTTCCTTCTGATCTGATTGCCAGACACCGATCAGCAACCGGTGCTTACGTGGCCATAGCATGATGCCCAGAGTGATACTTTTTATCAATATTATCTATTGTCGTTATCGTTATAGTGTGACCGGCATTTTATACAATTATCACAATGCATATAAATGATGTGTACAAACTATACCTTTCATAAGGGCCCAACTATACTCGGCCTCCACACAATATTTTGCTACCAAACATTTGGTTACAAAATAAATCTAATCGAAAAAGTATAGACTGGTAACAAACGCAATGCACATGTTGATTCAATTCAACACATGTGCAATTTAGTGCAAAGATTAATCAGATTTAACTCGGTGTTGAAGTTATTTTATTTAGAGTAACATGTCAGTTTATCGTCATGATCACATGTTTGATAGTGAAAAATGTGTGTGGGAAGCCAAGAAGTATAGTCTGGCCTACAAAGAATCTTGTATAACATGGCATTTGTGGGTAAAAAAACTGCATAAACCATTTTTTCATGCATGTCATGCACTTTATCAAAAGCTTGTGAAATAATTGGTTTTGGGGAACCAAAAGAAACATTTTGTTATTGAGTCACCTCTTTTTGGAACTTCTGGTTACAAACCTACTTACTGCAAACACACAAAGAAAACAGTATACACCTAACACTTAACCTCGTCATGTGAGTGCAAGAAAGTCATATCTGCAATAGCTGCCATTTGTCATTAATTTGGATTGCACACTGTCTAATCTCCGATCTTGGGTCAGTGGTTCTTGAAATGGTTCTTCAGGTGACACCATCACCTGAAAAACCATTTCAAGAACCACTGACATAAGACAGGGAGTATTTGAGGGATTTTTCACATTCTTGTGACAAAGTATAAAATAAAAATAACTTGGGGCAGCCATTGCAGATATGACTTTCTTGCACTCACATGACGACCTGCAGTTAAAACAAACGTTACATCAAGTAGGTGGCGCCTTCTGTGGCAAGTCATTTAAAAACGTTGGGGAGAAAATATTCCAAAATATAACAAAAATCATAAATGCTACATAAATTGCCATAGCTATCCACATTGATAATCTCTCATGGAGCCTCTGATCGTAGTTGCGTAGTATAAATATTCCCAGTGTGAGCCCCATGAGTATTCCCATCAGATGCGCTACGTAGGTGGTCGCCGTTTTTAACCCAGAGTAACGTCTGTATACAGCCAGGCCAAAATCTATGCTCACTGAAAGAAATAGAACGATAAAGATAACAAGATTGAATTATTGTCTTGCAATATGTGAAATGAGACAAGAGGAGTAAATTCATTATGTGAGTGCAAGAAAGTCGTATCTGCAATAGCTGCCATTTGTCATAAATTTCGATTGCACACTATCTAATCTCCAATCTTGGGTCAGTGATTCTTGAAATGGTTCTTCAGGTGACACAGTCACCTGAAGAACCATTTCAAGAACCACTGACATAAGACATGGAATTTTTGAGGGATTTTTCACATACTTGTGACAAAGTATAAAATAAAAATAACTTAGGGCAGCCATTGCAGATACGACTTTCTTGCACTCACATGATGAGTTGTGCTTATAGATTTACAGGGGAGATACCGGACTTTGTATACCAGCCCATGTAATGGCGTAATCAGCCATGGAGCTCAAATTGGGGGTATTTGGGTCTACTCGGTTCCCAGCAAAATCAAAACAGTGTGCCGAGATTCGGATATGCGTAGAGACAAACCACACAAATAATACTTTACGCGAATGATACGCCAACCTGCACGCAAAGCGTGTGTGCAGTGTGTTTTCAATATTTGTGCATTATGACAAGATGCGATGCATCATCGGCAAAACCTGAATACCCCCAATTTTGTCTCCACGCCGGAATAAAAACTATATGTCCCCTGTAAATCTATGGTTGTTATGCCAATCTTATTTCATATAAAAATGTAATACACTACGATTTTTAAATAATCTTCAAGGTATAGCTTGGACCTTTCTTTAAACCCGGATTCTACCATCCCCACCAAACAATGGTGAGAGGAGCTACAACAAATCATTCAACACTGAAGTGGTGGCAGAGGATTCAATTTAAATATTGCCATTTAAAGTGCCAAAACAGTCTCTTTTAAACTCAAGCTATGGTCATTAGTTGCAATACATCAAAATGGAAAAGATTTTGATGCCAGTTTTATTTAAGGCCTTACATCCCAGAACATTTCTTCATCAAAGCAATATTCGCTAGCACTTATTTGCTCAGAGTAGAGCAGTGCAGATTTGCCTCTTAGTATTGATCTCATAATGAGAATTTTGGTTTTAGAAATGGGTCGGGAAATGTTTCTCAGATGGAATGGTATGTTCTCAATGGCGATGAAAATGTGTGAGTAAGGCTGTGATCACATAGAAGTATAGGCATTGGTATATGCTATACACTCCTGGGGAGGCACCCATGTGTTTATTGATAAAGATAATCCCTGTCAATTTCAAATATGAGTGCCTCCCCCAGGAGCGTATAGCGAATACCGTTTAGATGAGTTGACATAGGACATCATGCCTGGCAGTGTGCGCGGTCATATCCATTGTTCCTTGCCCAGCACTATGCGTGCGCAGAAGGATTTTATTTAGGACACATGCTTTCAAAATTCACGCCAAATCAAGTAGGGCTATTGAAATGTACAGCAATTATTTGTTGTTCCCTCATGCATATCTGTGGACTAGCTCCTTACCCGTGTTTATAAACATTAGTGTCAACTCATCTATACTGTATACTTCTATGTGATTGTAGCTTTAATGTCTGTTGCAAAAATGACCCGCCATATCGAAAGGTACCTTAAGGTCGGCATAGTAAATTACCTGATACGGACCATTGAAACTTAGAAAAAGTAAAACATCACATCTAAAGTTGAATTTCCAGTTTCATCAGAAACGTTACCTTTGAAGTGTATTCAATCATATCAATCAGGTATCAACATCCTGAACATAAGAAAAATGCGTTAAACACCAAGCTAAAAATCCTCTATCCATTCAAGTTTTGCCTAGTGCAAAAACTTTACACTAGATTTTTACTATAGTTTTTCAAATCAGCCCGATGCATTTTACCGATTTGGATGTAACTTTGCAACCAAACACCCAATAACCAAAAGCAAGGAGTCATTTTAAAGCTTAAAATGTCAGCTTTCAAATGAGACCAAAATATCAATTTTGATTTTGGGACCCTTAAGGTACCTCTCAATATGGCGGGTCACAAAATCATGTGACTGCAAGAAAGTCGTATCTGCAATGGCTGCCCTAAGTTATATCTATTTTACCACTTGTCACAAGAATGTGAAAAATACCTTGAAATTCCACTGCCCTATGTCAGTGGTTCTTGAAATGGTTCTCTGAAGAACCATTTCAAGAACCACTGACCCAAGAATGGAGATAATAAAGTGTGCAATCTAAATATATGGCAAATGGCAGCTATTGCAGATATGACTTTCTTGCACTCACATGCCGAAATGTGTTTGAGCATATGGCCTTCCTAGATGCCAAAATCTTGGTGGAATACTTACCTACTCCCAATACGACACCTATTCTGACTATACCTATTTTCATATCAGAAAAATGCTGCAAAGAAATAGAGAAAATTAAAATTAATTTGTGTTGTAACTGATAGAAAACTCATAAGAAATTTTGATAGGGGAACCGGTACTTGCTGCCATTTTGATTTCATCGCCGTGTAAATCCTATGGGAC
>JXSR01S008186.1:76799-100582 GCA_000969725.1 Ophiothrix spiculata
AAATGAGCTTTACCACCATATGAAAATCTCCATATTTTGGTTTTGACCCAACTGGACCCTTTTGCCGCGACGGTACACATATGTCTTACTTTTTGATTTATGAGCTTTCAAAGTCAAATCCAGCAAGAAAAATGGAATATTTTTAGAAATCGGTTGCCATGGCAATACGCTTGGTAAATTTTGAAACATCTCTCCATTTAAGTTGCAAAGCACTAGCCATATAACTTACCCATATATCAAACAATTTGTAAAAATGACCCTATCAAAGATTTTTTTGAGGGGCAAAATGTGCAATTTTGCTTTACCCAAATTTTGCGAGTTTGACCTTTGACCTCGCCTCATTTGCATATACGTATTGATATGAATGTGAAAATACAATTTTCTAAAACTTCAATTAATATGTTTTTTGTTGATATATAACAATCCCATGTGCAAGAATCTTAAACTGATCATTCAAAATAATACCCAAAAATGACCATAGTTCCCCCTTAATGTGAAACAAAAATACGACAAGTTAGTGACATGTCCTATTATGAAAAATTTAAAACACACACACACACACCAAATGAGTTTAGCTATAATTTATCTCTTATTTGTGATCTATTTTTCTGCTAAATATTGCAGCATACTTAACCTTGTCACTGCATAATGCAGGCTGATCTCTCACTCTTCTTTATGCATACATAACAAATCCCACAGGTATAATACCAAATACGATCAGGCATATTTTATTCATTATTCGGTTGTTGCTCTTTCAAATTATGGTTTTATTTGATGTTCAGCTATTTGTCTCTGCATCTTGCTATCTGTGTTGATATGCGAATTGCATTTTTGTAACATGTATACTGAGTGAGTCATAAAAAACGCAATTGAAATGGGCACCATATTTAAAGAACAAGAAACATACAATGAGGCATATTTTATTCATTAGTCGGTTGTTGCTCTTTCAAATTATGGTTTTATTTGATGTTCAGCTATTTGTCTCTGCATCTTTTTATCTGTGTTGATATGTGAATATCATTTTTGTATCATGTATACTGAGTGAATCATAAAAAACGCAATTAAAATGGGTGCCATATTTAAAGAACAAGAAACATCTTGCTATAATTTGCGAAATGTTGTAATGTATGTTTGTATGCGGTGGTGTTTGTAATAAGCTCCACAAATTTTGATTAAAAGGAAGCAAAACTTACAGGAAAGATTGCGGAAAACACGGGGATTGACATGCGCTTCATTTCATTGAGAACCAGTCAACTGGTTGCTTCAAAAAGCGCAACCCCCCTCCCCCCCCAAAAAAAAAAAAACACACCCAACAACACCATTTTGGGCTAGAAAATGATGTCAGTCAATACTAGGCAAATACAAACAAGTGCAGAAGTAAACAAAATGCATCCAAGGACATTGCATGATGCATGCAATAGCAATGCACGATAAGTGGTGATGTCAATAATGCAAGTTTAGCATTAAACTATACATTCAAGTGGGAACAATGACGAAAAAGCTCCACAAATTTTGATCTAAACGGAACAAAATTCATGTGCAAGATTACACATGGATGAACATATTGATCATGGCCCGTATTCTAGAAAGGGTTTTAGCTAAATCAAGGTTTTATTTCTCGCCAACAAGACTCATTGAACTGTTCCGCTTCAACAGTGCGTATCATTCCTGGACAGTTAGGCCCAGTGCAGACTCCACTATCGAATAGAATATTTTGCTCAGAATATTCTATGCTGACGACAAAATGACGTAGGTCATCGCATACAACACACAGTTTTACTTGATGACTTACGTCATTTTGTCGTCAGCATAGAATTTTCTAAGCTAAATATTATATACGATAGGGGAGTCAGAACCGGCCCTTAATGCTCAGTTAAACAATTGTTTAGCTAAACATCTTTCTGGAATACGGGCCTAAGTGTCTCAAAAGGAGGGAAAGTGACAATGTCTCTCTTTTGTTTTTTGCTGACCCTTCAAAGTGTTGATGTAAAAGTATAAAAGTGTGTTTTGGTTTTATTGAACATGTCATGTACATATCATGTTGCAAAACTCACTGAAGTCTAGCCCTTTAAACTGCAAAATACATATTTATGGTATAAAATATATCTTTTATATCACATATATCTTAGCCCCCTCCCAAGAAAAAAATAAGCATATTTCCTTTTTATAATGCCTTGGCTCCTTAAACATGATCTGTGAAAATGTACCATTTTTTTGTATGTTTATACTTGGAGTATGATATTCAGCTTTGAATTCAATGCAGGTACACTCCCGCTCGAAAGTATTTCCGCATAATAAAAAACGTTCAGAAACTTCATTTTTTATAATAAACGACCTAAAATCATCAAAGACTCATACTAGTATAGGTAACTTATCTATTCAATATGAATACATCTATGATTGTTTAAATATTTAATCTTCCATTGCCATAAAAATGGCTGATTTCATGGGACATATACAAAACACCACAAGTACAAATCTCATTATTAATATGTAACCTATCAATTATTTATTATCACCTTGTAACTGGATAGAATATTTTCAGGTTGTAAGTTTTAATACAAAAGTGCAGAAATGTATGTAAACTCAAAAGTAGTAATGTGCATTACATGCCATATTTTTCAAATGCAATTCCAG
This sequence comes from Ophiothrix spiculata, assembly GCA_000969725.1. NCBI lineage: Eukaryota > Metazoa > Echinodermata > Ophiuroidea > Amphilepidida > Ophiotrichidae > Ophiothrix > Ophiothrix spiculata. The sequence goes on from JXSR01S008186.1 coordinate 79,437, forward strand.
ATTAGTTATTTCCGATAGTTATACAATATAGACTCTGTCAAAAAATGATGAAAATCGGATAAACGTCTTTTGAGATATGGCTGAATAAAGGTTTTGGGCGGAAATTCTTTTGAGCAGTAGTGTATCTTACCCTCATCCCTACCAGCACCCCGGAAACAAATTTTTCATTTAAAAGCTTACCTCAAAACATGTGAAAGTCAACATAAGTAAAGGCGGAAGACACCATTTGAAACCAGAAAGGAAGTTCCTACGATCATTGTCATTGGTCAATATCTCGTCTGATATGAGCTTCAGGATTCTCTCCTTATATGGAAGAGGATTAGGATCAAGTTGGAAGTTACTGTCGGTATCGTACTCTCCAGTGCGCGACCGCACCGCAATAGAAAAACTAAGAGTTCTTTTATCACTCATCTGTGGGTCAGAGAAAGAAACACATGAAAATATATCTTAAGGTATCTGGTCCATGATAGATCTGCCCGAAGATTTCTAATCTATATCGATATGAATGATATTTTATTGATGTAGAACCGATTTTTGAAATAAAAATTGGGGGTCACCGGACTCGTTTTTGCATGAGAGTCGGTTTAAAAACAGCATTTTTGGTGTGTTTTTTGGGAAAATTAGTACAGGGGTCTATGGGAAATGTGGCAAAAGTGACATTATTTAGTTGATTCAAAAAATCTGAGCATTTTTGTTCATTTTTTCACAAAAGTTGCGCACAAGTATATGTTCTTTCAAATAAAACAATAAAAATTGGGGGGCATTGACTTAGTTTTCCAGAAAAATATTAAAATATGGCAATTTTTAGCTTCAAAACACTACTCAGAGTATATGCGCATGCGTATTGCTACACTTTCCTACTCGGAAACTAGCATGTACTGGTACACGTAGACGGCGCGTGGACCAGACACCTTAAGAAAATATATATATCTGATGGGTTACCACAGATTTAAATGGGAGATACCAAACTCTGCATACCAGCATGTGTAATGGCGTCGTCAGCCATGGAGCTTAAATTGGGGGTATTCGGGCACGCTCAGTTCCCGCCAAAATTGAAAATGGGCACAGATTTGGTTGCACATGCAAATAATAGTTTAATACTGTATGCAAATGATATGCCAAACTGTACACAAAGCAGGTGTGCATGTTATCAATATTTGCGCATAACAGCAAAAAACCTGATTACTCCCTATTTGATCACCATGCCTGAATACAATTGGCACTGAGCCTGGTATTTTCTCTAAATCTATGTTGGTTATGCTTTGCACTTTTTTCCATTTTTGGTCATTTTTTGACCTTATTTGGCATGAAAATTACAAAATTGGCCAAAATTCTAAAAAATAAAAAAGACGCAACATCCGAGTGGGTGTTTTAAATTAAAATTCCCGTTCCTATGTCATTTAAAAAAAAAAAATTTTTAGTTTGTCCGTAAGCCCAAATGGCCAAAAAATTTGTTTTTTGTGATTTTCTCAAAAAATGTAATTTTTGGTCAAAAATCAACATCACCATCATGTTCCTTGTGAAAATTCCTTTCTGGAAATGTATACTTTTATAAACTTTAAGCACTTTGTTTAAAAGTTATGGTACAAAATACATTTGCAAAAATGTAAAATTGAGTAACGTGCTTTCCCCCTTAAGGGGTTTTCCTCAGATATGCAGTTGCTTACGACGGCGGGATAACAACTTTTTTCATAAATATTAAAAAAATGAAAAAATGTTTGCATCCGTTTTGCCTGTGCCAATTTCAATGCACACTTAACGCATGTTTTACTTACGCGTTTAGTTAATCACGCGCCACATCGCTGCGTAATATATACGCGGGAAATTATGCAGACGCAGATGTAATCAAATTTTATTGAAAAATGTCCGTTTTTGTCATTTTTCTTGAAAACTAACACGGTGACCCTATGTTGTTTATTTCAGTATTTTGAAGTGCACACAAAATGCTTTTACATATGTAAAAATAAAAAAAATCAATGGAGCCAGTGCCGGATTTACCCTTCCAAGGGCCCTGGGCCAGGCCTAAACTGAGGGGCCCATACACACCCATACCAATGAATTTTAAGTGGTTGTGACTGCTAACGTCAAAAATATGTTAGATATTTGACCTCCCCCCCCCCCCCCCCCCCCCCCCCGGGGGGGGGGGGGGGGGGGGGGGGTAAAAAATCCCACACAATATTCATTTTTTCTTCATTGTTTCCCTTTTTCTTCATTTTTCCCCCCTTTTTTTTCTTTTTTTTTTTGCTCTCATGCCTAAGGGCCCCCTTGACCTTACTATTTTACAAGCACATAATGATCAGCTTCTTGAGCTTTCCTATACTTTGTGTGGTAAATCGGGTGATTTGGGGGGAAAATATGTACTTTTTGAAATGCCTGTATCTCAAAACGAGCACAGTGACCTATATTTTTTATTTTAGATTTGTTATCAGCACAAGTAAATCCACTAAATACTAAATTTTGAAGAAAATCAATGGAGAATTTGCATCTTTGAGAAAACCCCTAAAGACCGAAGCCGCAATGCCCGTATAACTGAAGACATTATATACAAGCTGCAAGGTTTTAACTCAGAATTAAATTCTTGCAACATGCTTCAAGCATCTCTACGGCTCACGGACACCGCCCAGACACTGTCCGGACATTGGTCTGTCACTGGCCGGTGTTCACTGAATTCTACTCGGTATGACGCCATAAACACATCGTAACCTCACCGCACGGTAATATGTGACCAGATTATCCCACATCTAGAGACTTACATCTCTATCTTGACATACCAAATATATATTTTGATGATTAGCCTCATAAATAAGATCAGCATAAAAAAAACCTCAGAACAATCAAAAGTTTTACTTTCCTGGAGATTCAATCAAATTTCAACAATCTTGGTTGTTGATAATTGTTGTTATCAAACATACCAGTTTTAACTCTAACTTTGCAAAAGGAAGTGGCACATATTTATTTACTATTGGCTATATTACTTAATCAGTGACTAGAATTAAAATATTTTGGTTTATATAGGATTATTTTATAATGCTGCAACCATTGACGAAACTGTTTCCATGTTAATGGTAAAGAACAAGACCATGGAATGTTTTGCAATGCAAGTAAACGACTGTAAGGCTGCGATCACATAAAACTATACTATTCGGGTATATACGGTGCAAGATTTTACTTAGGCACACACATAGATTCAATCAAACATGTGAATTTGATGCTACTGGGGTACATAACAGGACACTATTCGAAAAAATGTATAGCTGGCTGTGCCTATATATAACATATAGCCATCGAATAGCGTATAGCGAATACCGTACTGTTTACTTCTATGTGCCCGCAGCTTAAAGAGTGGCCAAAATGTTTATACTTACTATGTTAACAAATTCCTGATAGCTTATTGTCCCTCCTGTATTGTCATCAATTGTAGTCTCTAGGACCTCCAATTTATGTGGATCAATCTCATCTTTTAGGCCATGTTTGTATAAAATCACTTGGAAGGCTTCCATACTGATTAGACCATCACCTTCAACATCAAACTGGAAAAAATAAAGAAACAGAACAGGAAACTGATTGATAATGACTTAAAATTTATGTGGATCTATTTTATTTGTTAGACCATGTTTGTATAAGATCATTTGAAGGCTTCCATGCTAATTACATCATAACCTGCAACATGAGGCTGAAAAAAAAAAAGAATCATAGAAATTTTAAATCTTACTTATTAGACCATGTTTGCATAAGATCATCTGAAGGAAGAGAAGAGATCAACGTCGGCCCATGAACCTCTGCGCCAGATTGGCAAACCCATTTTGCTCTAATTTTTTTCTTCAAACTCTTCCTAAATAGCCCATATATTTTGTAAATAATATCATTTACCTAAATATAACAGAAATTAACAGAACTTCACCGATTTTGATTTCCAATTCGTATAATTTTGTGTAGATTTCGCCTTGCGCAATACACGTTTGTTTAAATACTTAAATTCACCCGTAAATTGTCGACAAGTCGTGTGGTGTAGAGGTAAATATCTCGCCTGTCACCATGGAATCACAGGTTCGATTCTTGCTTGCTTCAACTTATATATATATTTTTGTCTTCTTTTCTTTTCTTTTTATTTCAATTAGATCCAATCATTTTCTTTGACTTGTCACGCTCTATGATTCAATTCTCCTTTTTTTTTCATTAAAAAAAAAAACATGAGCTATTGACATTTGCTTATTTATGGTAATATTATTTGTGCGGTAGCCATACCCCGATAGCGAAAAATATGTATCTTCGGATGATCCTTGTGTGTTTATTAGGAGTACACTTAGAAAACCTGTAATAAAATAATATTAGGAACATTCATCTCCTTATGGGTATGTGTCACAAACCTTAAGTGTACTCCGATTACAACCACAGTGAGCTTCTAAAGTTGGCCAATTTTGACAAAAACGCAACGTATTTCAATGGAACAAATTAGCGATATTTGAGTTTCTGTATAAGAGGTTGGAAATCCCGAAAAGGCTAATGGGCCGACGTTGATCTCTTCTCTTATCTGAAGGCTTCCATGCTAATTACATCATTTCATGAGGATGAAAACAAAGAACCATAGAAATTTTCTTAATATAATGACTTCCAATATATGTAGATCGATATCTTTTAGGCCATGTATAAAATTACATGGGTGCTTGCATGTTAATTACACCATCACCTTCGGCATCAAACTGAAAACAAAAAACAAAGAAGGTAACTTGTCAATGACTTCCAATTAATGTGGATATATCTCCATATATTTGCACAAATCCACATGGCGCCAGTTAGATCAAACTGAAAAAATATAAAGAGAATGCTAGAACGTTTAGTCATGAGAAATGAAATAGCTGATACGATAGGAACACTAAATGACTCAGGGTGTGTTCATTCATGATCATTTGGTCAGAATAGTTTACATACTCATGAGTCAATGGCAAGTGTGAACATGACCAGAAAGTGTTGTAGTCATGACTGGAAGTGCTGGGGAGTTTTTGCTCAAGAGTTGCTAGTGTTGAACACACCTTTGTGGTCATGTGTGACTGGAAATTTGTTACCTAGGGAACAAACCCCATATTTTGGGTAAAACTGCAACGAGAAATTGTTCTAATGTGTCCAGCTGCATTCTATGGACCATAGGTAACATCACTAGAATGGACACAAGATAAACCATCCATGGAAGGAAGTAAAAGTCATTGCATCGGTCAAATTTCAAAATTGGTAAATTTTGTTCAAAATCATTCTAATATGTTCTTCTCAACATGAGGAAGCAGAAAAAGTACACTTTGACCCATCTTTGATGAAGAGTTTTTGAGTTATATCCAGCCTGGTTATATCCAAAAACATGAAAGGTCATTGAAGGGGTCATATGTTGCGTCTATGGGAGTCAGAAAATTCAAAGTGTCAGATTTGGTTTAAATGGTCTCAAAAATGTTCGTCTTGTGAAACAGTCCACACAAAGTAATATTTTCCAACTTCTTTCATTTTGTATGGTTATCAAGCAAAACTCCTTATTTACACTTGGTGCAAATAACAAAATCTTTATCTCGACCTGTAACCAAAGCAATGGTTGATCGTAGACATTGCAAAATATTACTTTGTATAGACCGTTTTACAAGACAAACATTTTGAGACCATTTTGAACAAAAACCGACATTTTTGATTCCCATAGGCCCATCTCATGACCCTTGGTATGACCTCTCATGTTTCTGGATATAACTCTTGAACCATTCATTAGAGATGGGTCAAAAGTATAATTTTCTGCTTAGTTATGGTGAGAAGGAATATGTTAGAATGGTTTTGAACAAGATTTGTCAAATTTTGGGACATGACCCGTGCAATGAATTTTACCCCCCTCCTGCAGGGTCCCACGCAACATATTTTTTTGTGTCTACCCTGGTGATGTTACCTGTGGTCCATATGACCCATCTAAAAATGAGTTGAAATTTTTAAAAAGTAAATACTTCATATTTTTTGTTGAGAAACGTAATATAATAAAAGATGAGTTGTCTGTGCGCCTGTGAGACCTTTGGCATGCTAAACACCAAATCTACACCTAATTTTTCCAATATAAAGGAGCTTTCTGCAGAAAAAAGGTATAGAGCTAGATCACAAAATCATGCTTTTTGAGGTAATAGATATGGTCAAAATTTTAAACTCTACTTTGAGCAACCCCTATGAATTTTTTAGAAGACCCAGGTTTTAGAGCTGGGGAATGTTCCACTAGACAAAAACAAATATTACTTTAATTTCATTCTTACAATCAAACTCAGACAGAATAATACAAAAGCAATGCTCACAAGACAACAAGACTTTCTAACAGATATATAACGACAAGGTAATGTTCATAACTTTAACACTTTTACTTTCCATACGGTTTGATCCAATTTTGAACATATTTTTCAATTGCCTGTTAGTATCATCCACACATCTAATCATGTCAACATGATGCCCAAGGGTCACACATGTTATGTGTATGTCCATAAGGGAAATGTGACACCAACACATCCCGATACAGAGACGTGTCATGCAATGCAGTACAAAGACGTGCCAGCCGACCATTTGACACAAGGCTATAGTTTGTATAGTATGTATTTTGCATGATAGATTTGTCAAAGTCACACCAATAATGGTATAGATACACCTATTTCCCTGGTGGCACGGCATAGACAAACCTTTGTATGATGACATAGTCAAACTGTTTTCCCCTATGGACCATGGAACACATAACTACCCTATCACAAGTCTCCCATGAGGTGGACATTACACAGTTTCATCTTTACTTGTGCCTATCTCACAGGCAAAAGGCAGGGGGATTAACATACTTGAGCATGACCCAAAAAGTATGACTAAATTGACTAAATTGTCCCTAAGAAAAAATTTCATTTGCTTAGCGATGATTTCTTAGACTATGCGGCAGAAAATCAAAAACTAATCAAAGATTTGAATTCTAAATCATAGATAGGAAATATACATAATCGATCATATTCTATTAGTATTAAAATACCATAATTTTTCTTAAATTTTGTTTTGACACCCTAAACCTCAAGCTTTTGAATATAAGTGCCCTTACCCCGGGTCTTTCTAGCCACTTGCATTTTAAAGAAATTCAAATATGCAGTCGTTGACATCTCAATGTTTTAGCTGATACTAGCTTTCACAAGAATATTCTGACATCACTTTATTTTATTCTTGAGGAGCATAAATGATGACTTGTTTTACCCACCATTGACCCATCACGTATCTGCATTACAAAATAAAAACGCAGTATGTGCAATGCAGATACATTGCAAGCTACTTCCTTTTCCCTTGGAGAAATCCTGCAGAAATGAGCAGACGATAAATTCTATTCAATCAATCAATCAATCAGACACATCTATAAAGCGCCTAAACCAAACAAATTGTACTAAGGCGCTACAAAGGCAAAAATACACAAAATTAGTTAATTATTGTAAGCAACTGTGAACAGATAGCTTTTCAGTTTTTTTTTTAAGTTTCAATAGTCTTGCATCCCTTGATGAAATCAGGTAGTGTGTTCCATAGCTTTGAAGCATAACATGAGAATGATCTGTCAGCGAATGAAGTAATTGTTCTATGTTCAATGAACTTTGGATATGTTGATGTAGAGCGAAGGCGACGTTGTGGAATCTTTAGTTCAAGCATGCTGGAGATATAGTCTGGAGTTTGTGAATGAACAGATTTGTAAACTATGACAAGAATCTTGAAATCAATGCGTTCCTTGAGAGGGAGCCAGTGGAGTGAAATTAGTTCCGGTGTGATAGAGTCATATTTGCGTTTCCTGCATGGTGATAAGACGAGCAGAAGTGCGTTGAATATTCTGAAGACGGTTCAAGAGAGTGCTACTGATACCCACAAGTAGACTATTACAATAGTCCAATCTTGATGTGACTAATGTGTGGATAGCAAGTTTTGTAGCCTCTGTGGTAAGCATCTTTCTAGCACGGCCTATGTTTACAGGTTGGAAGTTAGCGACTTTAGAAATGTTGGCAACCTTAGCACTCATTGTAATGGCTGGGTCAAAAATGACGCCAAGATTTTTGACTGGGTCAGACCCTATGGGAACATCCACACTAGCAATCCGTATTGAAGGAAGACTGAATTTGGCTAGCTGGGCTCTAAAACCAAATGCAATAACTTCAGTCTTTTCAGCGTTCAATTTAAAAAAAGTTAGCAGACATCCAAGATTGAACCTCACAGATACACTTTTCAATATTGTTGATAGCTGTCTCAACACCGATTATTGTTGTTGGGCATAACTATTGCATAACTAAAGGCAGTATCTAATATATCAAACATATGCACATATAATCTTCTAGCATGGGAGAGGATCGAAGTGAAATTTATGCTAATAGAAAGTATCTTCTATTCTTCATGAATGCACAAACTGCATTTTTACTTTGTAGTATAGGTCTAATGTATTTAAAATACTCATATGTAACATTTGTTTGTGTTTTTGTGTGTTTCTGGTAGTAATAAGCCATGCAATGTGTATTTAAAGCTGAACTTGTCTATCTGTCTAATGCCCCTTTAATTATTCAAAGATGTTAAAACATTTTAGACACCATCGGCGTTACCCTGTATAAGACCTTTCACAATTAATTCTGAGTTTCCTGATGCCGCCCGCGTTCAAAATGGTAAAATATTTAATTATTTAATTTCTATTTGTTATTTTCTCTTTCAAAAGAAGCTTTATTCACTTTTATTTGCTGCATTATGTCTTCTATCATATCAATCATGATGTGCAGGGACTGCAGTATAATAATGAAAAATCAAAGTTTGCAATCAATACCAGTATATCAAAGATCACTCTCACACACAATTGGCTGCGTCCAAAACTATAGGGGGACATACATGGGGAATAGGGCAAAAGCAAAGTAGAAATTTACATCCATGGTTCTAAAGGTGCTGATCAAATAAAGCTTTATTCAAGTTTATTAAAGCCACAAATAGCTAAAATAGCCTAAATAATTGATAGTCTCGCCAGAATCACTCTTTGTAATAATGCATGGTAATTTAGAAGTGATGATTCAACTAATGGCACAGACAGACTGTGTGCCAGACTAGGTTATTTATCACTCTTTCATTGATCAATTACGCTACAATCAGGGAAAAGTTGGAGGAATATCCACTCTATCTGTTTACAGATTACACCCATGAGTTTTCCTTTTCAGTCAAGAAATACTGCATTTGTTGTTGTCTTGTTTTTGTGTGCCCAGCCTCTCTTGGTCAAAACGGGCACCATTTGGACTAACTTAAAAGTTAGTCATGCTGACCAATTTAGGTTTTCAGTGTTGGTGACATGGACTTGGTTGTGTGTAAATGCAGCAAGCAATGTTGACATAACAGGTACAGCTTGCTAGTCCAAAAGCATGGTAGTCCAAAAAGCTTGCTAGTCTGATTTGCAATCAAGGATCAAAATTCTTAAAAAGGCCTGCTAGTCCAAATTTCCAAAACTGTTAGCCAGTCTGAATTTTAGAAACAGCTCACTAGTCCGAATTTAAAAAAAGGCTTACTAGTCTAAATTTTAATAATAGGCTGCCTAGTCTAAAGTAAAACAGCTCACTAGTATGAATTTTAAAAACAGTTCGCTAGTCTAAAATTTCGTCAATTACCTTTTTCCAAAATTCAGCCTAGCAAGTTGCCTAGCGAGCTGTTTTTTAAATTCAGACTGACGAGCCTATTTTCATATACGGAGTAGCAAACCTTCAGACTAGGGAGCTTTTTCTTGGGGACTAGCGAGTCTTTTCAAGGTTGTAATTTCCCCCCATTAAATAATGTGTTCTCCCAATGGCAAGCCTTTGGACTAGAGAGCTGTCGAACCAACGAGTCAACGGACTGGCATGTGGACCCCAACACAGCAATTCATAATTGCTGCTTTGATGAGGACATAATTGACTCATATAAGCTTAACAAGTGATTCTCCTGATGAGAATCCACTGGGGAGAAATATTCCTCAAATCTCAGGGGCAAATTAGTGTGAAAACTAGATGACTGTGATGACTTCATATCTAGGACATGGGTCATATTTCACTCTTATGTGTTGGAAACCTCACAATACAACTCTGGTCCAGTTCACGCAAGATTTATGGAGATTCAGAGCTGCGACTCAATCCAGACTCATCCGATCGAATTCAATGTCAGAGAAATGACCGAGACCTACATGCCATCCTATTTGTATAGTTCTATTTTGGCAATTGTTTTTCAATTTCACATATATGCCTAAAAAGTAACTTTCAAGTTTGATACATTTTATGACATTATTGGAGATCCTCAAAGCTTTAAATATATCCCTTTCCCTCTCTGTCACATTATCTGCATATAAACTTAACTTCTGTTAAACACTATTCATACCCTCCATTTTGTTGGAAAATGTTTTTGAGGGGATTGCATAACATAAATCCCTAACTATGAAGGTAAAAACTTAACTATTCACAACTGGTGTACAAATAGAGGTCCTTACATCTTAACACATCTTTTTATTCCCATCTACATCATAGTATCACTCTGTTCATTCCATATATGCCCAGGTCATTTTCAATATGCAAACTATGTCATGCATGGTTTTGTAAATTTACTTTCTAGCAATTTGTAAATTTGCATTCTAAAGGTATGGCCGAAACCATAGTCGGTCTCCAAACAAAATTTTCCCTACCAAACATTTGGTCATGACGTCACCAAATATTTGCCATCAAATTTTAAGTGACAGCCAAAACATAGTCAGCCTCCAAACAAAATTTTCGCTACCAAACATTTGGTCGTGACGTCAAAATGACGAGTGACTCCAAACTAAATAACTTCAACACCGAGTTGAGACCAAATAAAATTTCGCGCTAGATTGCACTTGTTATTGAATTGCCATATACATTGGACCAAATGTTTGTTACCCGTTCATACTTTAAATTTGATGGCAAATATTTGGTGACATCACGACCAAATGTTTGGTAGGGAAAATTTTGTTTGGAGGCCGACTATGGTTTTGGCCTAACTGTATAACCCTAACTGGCCATATTAGGGGTTTTCCGTTTCACCCTTCCTTGGAAAGGCAGGGATGAAAAAAGTGTGCTTTCACCTGGATTGTGATGCAGAATTGCTCGCTTCCCAAACCCCTTATACCATCAGAGTTGCTGCCCAGTTGGTGATTTGGTTGAATATATTTATAACCCCTGTCTATGACGTACTTGGACTTGAGCGCATTCTATGTGATTTTTATAATGAGATTCCATGATATTATCATCAGTTAGGGATAAGATACATTCCAGCATCAACACCTCATTGATAATTAAGATCAGAATGAAGAATCTAGAAATTGGATTATATTTCAACACCACCACAGATGCATTTTTGATTCCCCATACTCCCCATTTCTTTTGAAACATGTTGGTGCTGGGTGCTTATTTGAATATGAGCACTAAATGGAATGGATAAAGAACAAATTTTCATAGGTTCTACCAGCCCATCCTATTCCAACTTATGCACATAAATTCCTACCAGCTTTCACATCTCAGTAGCTTATATTTCCTTTCTCTCATCATGATTATGTCTGCCTACAAGCCAGCCTTAAATACAACACATTGGTACAAACAGAGTCCAATCACCAAGCAGTGCTTTACAAGTCATAAAAAACCCTCACAATGAGCTATTTCATAAGATTTGATGGAGGAGAGGGGGCTTATCAGGGCTGAGGGAATTCCTCTTTATTTCTATGTTTTGTTGGTTTCCTGAATACTTGAATCAATCTAGAGGCATGAGTTATGTATGATGTTGGTTGATTGGATCCGGAAATTGATGTGCTTTGTATATATTTTGAAGAGGATAGAATGAATATCAAAACGGCCAAAAGATTCAGAAGTTTGTATTTGAAATTGCCAAGAAAATAGTCAGGTGGGAAAATAATACTAATTTTTTTGAGGGAGGGGGGCGGGGGTTAAAGAGTAGCCAACCTAATCATTAAGGGGCACTTCCAGTCAATGTTTCCACTTTCCAGGAAATTACCAGAATTCCAGGAAATTCTACTCAATTTCTAGTAATTTTCGGGATATGAAATAAATTGCAGGTTATTTCGGTAAGTCTGAAAATTTAAGATATTAATTAGATTTTCAGTCAAATTGTCAATTTTTCCATTTTTGCGCAAATTTCAAGATTTTAAAACAATTTTTAGCTACAATTGCTGATATTACAGAATTATTCGCACACTACACGTGCATAACTCCGACCATTTTTGCTCACAAAAGTTTTATAGCAATTTTAGATGTTCCAGGATATCTCAATGAATTCCAGAAAATGTTGGCTTCTATTTCAGGAAATTAACATTTTAAATTTGGAAACACTGATTCCAGTACTGAAGGTTCTGAGTTCATATCCTAGTGGTGTCAAAATTGATTGTTTGCTCAAAATTCCTCAGAATAAGGAGTTAACTGCTAAGCATTACTGTAAACGGGAATATTTTCGCGTACACTGAATATTGAATCATATTGCTCATATTAATTTTCGCGCTTATATTTCTATCGTGCAGCTATATTTACAAAACACTTTTTTCGAGGGAAATTTATGCGAGAAAATACATGCAGCACGTAATATACCACTTATACAGTTTATATTATGTTTTGAAAAGCCCATAACATGATGATCAAACCTACACGCTACACATTTTTAAATAATGTGAGACCTATAAAATAGTAACATGTAGATTTAAATCCAGATGGATTTTCCCAGTGATTCAATTTCAGAAAACAATTAGTCTACATGTAACGTACACTGCTGCCGGAAAGTATTTCTGCATAATTAAAAACGTTAAGAAACCTCATTTTTTTAAAGATAAAACGACCTATGATCATCAAAGATTCATGTAATGTTTCTTCTGATATTTGATCTTCCATTACAATAAAAATGGCTGATTTCATAACCACATACAAATACACCACAAGTACAAATCTCATTAGAATGTACACTCCAGCTCAAAAGTATTTCCACATAATTAAAAACGCTCTTAAACCTAATTTGTTTTATAATAAGCGACCTTAAATCATCAAAGATTCATACTAGTATAGGTAACTTATCTGTTAAATATAAATAAATCGATGCTTGTTGTAATATTTAATCTTCCATTGCCATAGAAATGTCTGGTTTCATGTGCCATACACAAATACACCACAAATACAAATCTCATTAATTTGACACTGATCAATTTTTCATACCCTCATTATTACCTTGTAACCAAATAAATTATTTTCAAGTTGTAAGTTTTAAAACAAATGCGCAAAAATGTATATAAACTCATTTTTTTAATGTGCAGAGGAAATAGTAATGTGTATATACACACTATATTTTGCAAATGAATGAGCGGGAGTGTATCTTATCAATATTTCATAACCTCATTATCACAGTGCAACTGGATAGAATGTTTTCAGGTAAAAAGTTTTCAAACATATGCGCAGAAATGTATTTAAACTCAATTTTTTATGCACCCAGGCTAAAGTGGTATATGCATTTCACAACATATTTTCAATGCATTGAGTGCAATTCTGCTTTGATTCTATAGAAAATTATAAAATATAGATTCTGTCAAAAATTACGAAAGTCAGATAAACAGCTCTCGAGATATGGCTAAATAAAGGTTTTGTGTGGAAATACTTTCTGGCGGCAGTGTATTTGGTTATGTCTCCATTTATGTTAACTGATACAACTTACAACCTACTTGAAGGACACATGAGCTTTCCCCATGATGTGAGTTCCCCAGATTACAACATACGCTCATATATATCAATCCTAACCATGAAAGCTGAGCAAACAGGCGATAAAAAACTAAGTGATTCTAAGAGTGATCTATGTGATAGGTTTGCAAAATGTGCAGCACTACAAGAGACAAGTAAAACCAATGTAAAATGCTTTCAATCCAAAGTGAGTGTCACATCAAACAAAGTGTCACGAATAATGGCCCGTTCTGACGATGCGTTTTGTGTTCGCTGTCACGATACTGAATTACGAGAAAGATGAGTCTCTAACATTAAATGACAGGTGGCATCAATTATTTACACAATCACTTCCTTCTTTGCAGCTGCAAAACCGAGTGATTGATGGATTCAAAATACCCCGCCATTTCCCGCACCTAAATATATTTCACTCAAACTATTTTTTGATACACATCTTGCATTTTCCTTTACCTAATACATTTCACTCATGTAAGCTTTAAACTGTCATCTAAACTGAACTTGAGAAAGTAATGAGGGAAGCACATTGAATAACAAGTGTTCAAACATGTGACACGATCTAGGGAAATGAATCACATGTCGACAATTTCAAATTTGAACTTTTATTGCGATGTAATGATGCATTTAAGGCCTCATAAATTTGTTTCTTGTCCCTGCCCTCCTCACTTTTTGGTGCTGCATTACTTTTTATTTCTTTTTGGTAAAAATGCTTAAAAAGGTGTTAAAAAATTGATTTTGATCGTTCATATATTGAGTTCCTTTTTAAAGGATTCTTTTAATTTTTGATGTTTTTAACAACAGAATTGTTGTATCTATATCACACCGAGTTAAAAGACAGCAACTGAATGTGCAGTCAACATCTACCAAGGGTAAACCTGGATTGTTCAGGCTCTACCCAACTTTAAAAAAAAAACACCTCCTCCCGCCTCATATTTTGAGAAACCTTCAGACGAGAAACAACTTATTTTTTTATGTGGCCTAAATCCTACATATTTGATCCTAACCTCATCGTTATATGCCATCTGGTTCTGGAGTTAAGACAATACCTTGAACTTGAAACTATTGAAAACAATGTACTTAAAACAATAAAAACAACAGAGTATTCTTTAATTGTCCTATTACAACTCCAAATCAAAATTTGTGACATCTGATTCATTTTCTTTGACCGTGTCACACCATTGTTTTTTAATTATGATATGTTGCTGTCCAGCCTGTATGGGTGGAAACATAGTCGGCCTCCAAACAAAATTTTCACACCAAACATTTGGTCGTGACGGCACCAAATATTTGCCATTGAATTTAAAGTATGAACCGGTAACAAACATTTGGTGCAATGTATATGGCAATTCAATAAAAGTGCAATCTAGTGCGAAATTTTATTTGGCCTCAACTTGGTGTTGAAGTTATTTTATTTGGAGTCACTTGTCATTTTGACATCACAACCAAATGTTTGGTAGTGAAAATTTTTTTTGGAGACCGACAATGTTTTCACCTTAAATAAAAAGCATAACTGAGACAAACGCGTTTTAAGTTCAATATAGCGCATGGCGAATACTGACAGTATACTTACAGCCTTACTGAATGGCACTGTTGGTAACTTTGCACTCTCATGGAAACATTTAAAAGCAAAAAGCAATTTCTACTGCGCTTATATATTATTTTGAAGAATCAGTTAATCACTGTTGTTAAAGGGGCATTGGATAAAGGGGCATTGGACAAAACTTTTAATTTTATTTGAGTATGATTTACACTTCATATGTTAGAAAATAACAGTCAATTACCAGATATCGTTAAAATTTTGATCAAAACCTTCAAAAAAGCCTAAAATTTGAATTTTATTTTGTTTGTTGATCTTGGGAAGTAAATGTATCTATTGATGCCATCAATCAAGAAAGAGACCAAAATGTGTTTGTAAAACATTCTTTTCACATTATAGATTGCAGATAAATCAAAAGAAATTTGGAGTTTGCATTAGATCTCCTGAAAAAGCCAATTTCAAAATTCAACTACAGAGGGGTTGTCGACAACGATAATTAAAAGTAAAAGAATATCTAAATATTTTGATATATAGGATTTGAATTTGACAATGAATCTTGGCATGCTGTCATTAGTACTGCTAATACTTCAAATGATGCAAAAATCTCAAAATGCTTAGGGAAAAGTTTGGGGATGATGCTGAAATTGTCCAATGCCCCTTTAGTTCTTTACAATTGAAAACCAAAACTAAAAAAGAAGACTATAACATCCCCTTATTTTTTTTACTCGTTAGTTTTTGAAAGCTACTTTGACAACACTTTGGTGTACCATTTAGTCTCATATCTCATTTGTCAGTTAAAATCAAAAAGTGTGCAACACAAATATTGAAATCTGGTGATGTATGCCACTGCCTCTCAGTTTTAAGACAGACACTTTACCAAAAATGACAATTTCAAGCATAAATTTTACTTTAAAAAATGACTCAAATATGGACTCATCAGCAAAGTTGTGATTTTTCCATGGCTCGTTAATTGTGGCTGCATGGCTATCAAACCAAGTAATGAGTCATATCTCATGTCATCTTGGTAACCACGAAGCATACTGATTATTTGGAATATTTTCAAACTGTTAAATACAATGAAATGCTGAGCAAAGCCGTATCAGACGTCCAGAACGATCGATACCCAGAAAACAATAGGATTCACTCATGATTCCAGTCCCTTTTAGTATTATTAGTCCCAGTTTCATACTCAAGTACTTTTGTAAATTTGTTCCCTGGTGACATTTTTGCAAAAACTTGCTTCGGGAAATTGCAATTGCTAGCTAGTAATATTTTATGAATATGGGTCCAGAGCTATAAAGCTGCATAGCTACAATAAGTTGTATGAGAGCAGCTTTAGAGTGAACAACATTCCAAAATATGTTGTCATCCATAAAGTCTTTAAAGAGTAGACATTCACTCGTTTGAAGTGAACTCCACTCCTTTTTGCGTCATGTCCTATACCGCCTGTGGCATAAGCCGTTGGATAATTCATGGAAAAATACAACTTCCGGGATGGTCACTAAAATTATATTCCTAATTGGTAAAAAAATATGATAAAATCTATAAAAAGTGGGGTTCACACATGAACTCCAGCGGATTTGGAATAATACAATATAATTATGTTTATTACTATAAGAACACTTTTGTAATTTTTTGAGGATAGGTAAAAATACAATTTGTGTAATATTTTCTTCAATACGTGATCAAATAGAAATACACATACATGTAAAACGTATCCTAAATTTGCGTTTTAGAAATCCCTGGTCCCTAAATTTAGTAGCTTCTATTAATCGTGAACTTTGCAAAAAAATCATGCATATAGAGTTATCATAGTGCCTAGACCAACAGACAAAACTCCATTCTTGATTGATCTCTTTAAACTTGCTTGTGCGGTAAATATTTTTTCATTGACTGGTTGTACTGTGCAGGTTTAAGTAATAGTGGACAATGTTAATGTAATAGGAAGCATATAATATATTGCATAAGGCCAAATAACAAAAATAACCAGTTGATCGTCCCCTCCCTCACTGATTTTGGACGCCGCATCAAATGTTTTGTTATTTGTTATTTTTAAAAAAATCCCCCCAACAAAACAAAAAAAAATCAACAAAACACTTTTTAATAGATATTGACAAGTGAGCAGGGCCCTCATTGCACTTTAATAACCTTAAAATACAATAAAATCATCTTCAAATATGTTATGGTGGCCATCTTGGACATGACAACCACCTGCAAAAAATAACAAAATAACAAATAATAAGGGCCTCCCTCACCAACTTTTCGGAAACGTCCACACGATCAACTGGTTATTTTTGTTACTTGGCCTAAAAGGTATGCCATTTATCTTATAAAATAGAATTGAAGAAAAATAAGATTTGATTACCTTCAAAACAAGGGTGTTTGATTTATGTCAAAAAGTTTTATATCCAAATATTTTGTATACACTTTAAAGCATTATTTTTATCATCAATTTCAAGAAAGCCTTTGACTTGCCCAAAAGATGTACAAGCTAAAGAAACATGTTTTAAAGTGAAGACAGATAAAATCGGCATTTGGCATTTGTACAGAAATTAGAAAAAAAACTTAATTTCTATTGAGATTAATACAATTTTAGTAATAACATAGGTTTTTTTTATGAATACCAAATAGTAAGCAACTAGAGTGATCAAGCAACTTAGCAGCATTTTAATTGTCAACTAGGATTAGTATTTTTTATGAATATGGGCCGATGTCAAACAAATCCACCATTTTTTATTTAAACACGTAGTGTGAACTCAAATTTTGTCCAATTCTCACATGTTTTACAACTTCTAACACAGATCCGTACAATTCATAGGGGGTTAGTGGGCCCCTGAGCTTGCACCCCTTTAATATTTGTAGTTCGGTGCCTGAATTGAATTTTTTTTTAACGTTCGTAGAAAATTATAATGCTCAGACACAGCTGCCAATCAGTTATTTTTAGGTATGAATACTCAAAAAATATCCAGCCCCCCTTAGGCCAAAAAAAAAAGTCCGTCTCAGCTTCTCGCCCGCATAGCTTTTAAAAATCCAAATTTAGCGCATTTCTTTTTTTTTCCGCATCCGTGTAGCCCTTTTTTACTAAAAAAACCCTCCCAAAAAACGCATAGTGCTGAGACAGAGTTCTTTTATTTTTTGGCCTTATTTTCCCGTCGCTAAAATGGTGCCTGTTCTAATAAAAAAAATCCTGATTCACAGTAGTTATCTCAGGTACTCCCAGTTAATTTAAAGGGAAAAATCTGAACTCAATGGTCTGTAATCACATAAGTTGAATAACTTTATTCCAGAAATAACATTTTTGTCTTCCATTGGTGACGTCATTTGGTATGTACAAACAAATAATAAGTTATTTTCACGTTCTAGTTATCTCAGATTTTATAAAATCCAACTTAGTTCAGGGCTATGAACTATCTATACAGGGGGACCAATAAAAGCGTTATTGAAGTTCAATGTCACGTAACTTTCATTAAAAAATAATTCAAGAATAATTTTTATATACAGGGTTGCTCATATAGTTGGAATAAAAATATTTTTACCACTTTTTTATGTAAAGGTCAATTTATAATGAACATATCTGGCAACTTATGTTGTTTTTGGTCAGATTTGTTAGGTAATCTTGGTGGGTGTGAAATGGAACTCCGAATGTGATCAATTTCTTCATGTACTGGTACGGGGGCAACAACAAAAATGGGTCAAAAAGGTCAAATTTAATTTGACCCCACCTTTGACCCCATCACTTCTTTACTTAAGGTGAAAGGTCATATTGAATGTTTATCTGTAGTAGAGTGTGAATCAGGTGATTGAATGTCTTGGTCACGCTTGATTGCGCCAAGAGAATGCTTGGAAGCAAAGTACAAAATGATCCTCCAACGCCCCTCAATTTACAAAAATACGGTTGTGGTGAACGTTGAATGGTCCCTGGCGGTATATGACATCTTCAAAACCTTTCAAGTTGTCATATACCGCCGGGAACCATTCCACGTTCACCACAACCGTATTTTTGTAAATTGAGGGGCGTTGGAGGATCATTTTGTACTTTGCTTCCAAGCATTCTCTTGGCGCAATCAAGCGTGACCAAGACATTCAATCACCTGATTCTCACTCTACTACAGATAAACATTCAATATGACCACTCAACTTGAGTAAAGAAGTGATGGGGTCAAAGGCGGGGTTAAATCAAATTTGACCTAAAAATCACGTTTTTGACCAATTTTTGTTGCTGCCCCCTTACCAGTACATGAGAAAATTGATCACATTCGGAGTTCCATTTCATACCTAATACGATTACCTATCAAATCTGACCAAAAGCAACATAAGTTGCCACATATGTTCATCATAAATTGACGTTTACATTAAAAAGTTCTTAAAAATATTTTTATTCCAACTATATGTTCAACCGTGTATTCATAATTTATGATATCTTGTCCTCCTATGGTGAAAATTTCATTTCAAACAAAGCTTGCATTACGAAGTTATTGACATTTGTCCAAAAAGTGTCAAAATCAGGTTTGTCCACGGGGCAAGTTTACATGGGTGCACACAATGAGCGTTGGTTATAATATCTGTATAAATAGCTGATTGGTCTTGTGTTTTTTATTAGATTAAAGAATGTGATGATGAAGGAACTTGCGTCGAGAACTCATCTTAGGATAAGTTCTGCATTTACTGCAGCAATGTTTGCTGCAGATCTCCCTGTTCAAGATCCCGCAATTTTCTTTTTGGAAGTACACCATACTTATTTATTGTGATGCATGTATGCATGTCAATCATATCTCAGTCAATGATATGCACCCTTAATACCATGATGATAAGCATCAACGTCATAAAGAAATTAAAACCATGCTGATAGTAGACCTAATTATAATTCCAGTGAACATTAAAGTATTCCCGGCCGTGGACAAGGTGGAATTCGGCGTATTTTGCGCGAATGTCAATTACTTTACAATGCAAGCTTTGTTTGACATGAATTTTTCACCATACATGGACAAGATACCATAATTTATGAATATATACACATTATTCTCGAATTATTTTCCGATTTCAAGTTACGTGACATTGAACTTCAATAACGCTTTTATTGGTCCACCCTGTATTTCAAGAATGACTAACCCAGGAATAAAGTTGTAAGTCATTTATGGAATAACTTTTGTGAATAAAACCTAATATGTCCAATTCTCACGTAAGTTTGAAAATCTGTTACACAGGTCTGTATGATTCACAACGGTTATCACCGGCACAAGACTCGTATAATATAAGGTGGCTTAGCACAGAAAGAATTCTGCTATTGAATTTTCTGATTTATTGATTTTTCATATGTACTAATTACATTCTTGAATTAAACGGGGTTCCAGACTTAGTTTTCAAGAAAAATCCACTTTAAAACACTATGTATTACTACTTTTGGACAGTGACTCATATGATAAAATCATGAAAATAAAGATAAAAACATTTATACATAAAAAAAGTCTCTATTTATTTTTCATATGTTTTGGTCCTTGTATAGTTCTTAGGAATAATGTTACAAAAAGGTATGGTCAATAATTTACTTTTTGAGATATTAAGCAAAGTTCAACAAAAAATTGGCATTTGTAGCATGACAAATACCTTAAGATCTGAACGTTTTGAGGCCTGCACATAAACACAGACTGTCTGGAGTAATGTGTATGGTTTTATGGTGAATATATGTGCAAGATTGTGCTAATTAAAGGGGCAATTCACAAGCCACTTTTCACCCTCAAGGTCACCTCCATAAAAATTTAGTTTTTTTAGCTTATAAGAATCCTCAGTTGGTATATGTTATGATCCCCAAACCATTCTTTCATATGTGCTTGCATTTTTGAGAAAAGTGAGAAAATGTGTCATTTTCTAATTATTGT
>JXSR01S008187.1:32692-43425 GCA_000969725.1 Ophiothrix spiculata
GTTTCCCTTTCACCGTATCAGTATCTAAAAATAGAACAGAGATAATTAATTGGGTATTGTCTTCAATGTTCACGCCCAAATCACCTATTGAATATCGCCCAAATTACAGGGCCGTTTATAACGCATAGCCTTGGGGGAGGGGGGGGGGATTAGTATTATAAGTTTTACCCCTGGTTTTACCCCTAAAATTGAGTCTGTATGATTTTCTGTGGAGTTGATGCTCCGGGGGTTGACACTTATTTATCTTGGGAAAAAAAGGGGGTCCAAAAAATTTAGAGATCATGGCTGAGACTATAATACCCTTTTAAGTATTATAGTCTCAGGGTCATGGGGCTGATTTTTTTCCCCATCAAGCCTCCTTAAAATTGTTTGTGAACAGTCCTAATTTATCTATTTTAATTATTTATTATAATAAAAGTCCAGTGTATTGACCAAAACGCAAGAATACTTGTTTTCTTTTCATTTTACTATAAACTGGGACTAAAAAATCATTTATAAATTTCTGTGTCCAGCTGGATGGAATTGCTTGATCCCAGGTGCCCTGTGTATTCGATCAACAAGGGTTTCGTTAGGGGTGCGCGGGGGATGGTTGCGCAGCTCCATGTGACCATGTCAGTGGTGTAGCCAGGTTTTTGAAAGTGGGGGGTGGGGCCACAATATGAAGATGAACTGACAGAATTGTATTGACCATGCAAGCCGAGCGAAACGAAGTGAGCAGATCGAATAACGGGTGGGGTCCAGGGGCCTGCCTTAGGGGCCCCCGGTGTGGGTTAGCCCCCCGGAAGCTCCGTGATTTTAGCTATTTGACACACTGCAGGATCAGGAAGGCTAATTGAAACATTTAAGTTGGATTTATGTAGTTTGGTTTACATATCTTTCGTTTACATAAAGTCAGACTTTACTGCACAATGCCCTGATACAATTTTATATTTCTATAAAAATAGTCTCAGCTAAAAATTACCAATTACCCCCGGGGATGGGGGGGGGGCACTCAGCTATAATGGTGTACACATGCGTGAACAAAGGTTTTCAAAATACCCCCTAAACACGTTTTTCGAGTAGCCTTAAAAATGACCCCTAAACAAGGATTTTACACCATTATTCCTTTCATTTTACCCCCTTAACAAGTTTTCCTAAATAAACACCCTTAATCAAGTTTAAACCCTAGCATTACCTATGCCAGTGAATAAAGTATAAAAAAATTACCCCCGAACACGTTTGGTCGGATTTTGAAAATATAGGCCTACCCCTTTATGTTGAAAATCAGTGTTTTCTGACCCCTAAACACGAAACCTACGGACCGTGCCTCTTGACAAAAATACCCCCCTTTTTTCGTGTTTTTTTGTTCACGCATGGCTAAGTGGCCCCCCTGGGAAATTACCTCAACTAAAATTCCACAAGAATGGTTCGTGAACTGATGAATTTACATGAAATGGGTTTTTTTTAAGGAGTGGCAGACTAGACAATAAAAGGGGTCCTTGGTGTCACACACCCCATACCACCTCTCCAGGTCAGTGCCTCCCCATCCCGAGCTTGAGCGATTGGGTTCGAGCCCCGGGCCGGGCGGTTTTCGTCTCCTTGTTTCCTTGAGCAAGAAACTTTACTCTACTTGCTCCGTGGTCGGACAGTCACGTGGACAGCCGTGGGTCCCCTGTACGAATAGACTCCTTCATGGGGTATGCATGTTATCATGCAAGTACTTGTATCATTGATTGATTGATTGATTGATTGATGAACGAAGGGCCAAGCGAGAAAAATCTAGTGTTACACCCAAAGTTCCGCCCAATTAAGCAACACTGGTGATTATATCACGAAAGGTCAAAGTTGATATTTGTTGTCATCTGTTTTCGCGAGCCGAACCGGTGAAATTCTTAGTGATTTTTTTACGAAGGTCTCAGTTTATGTGAAACCATAGAACCGTTCTTGAAACCAATCATGGTTTCGATATTATCCCTTCCTCCAGAATTGTTATCTACTGTATTTTCAGAGCTTCATGGGGTTGATTTAGCTCGTCTAGCGCTCGTTTGTCACCAGTTCCACGCTGCAACCAAAGTTGAATCCGTTTGGCAGATACGATGTTTAGAAGGTATAATTCACATACAAATAATATATTATGTAATGTAATGAAATGGAGTATGGGTCTGGAAGCTCAGACTACAAATATATATGACTTATGCTGCTTTCATACTTATTGCAAGAAGTTACCATAGGCTTCTTACTTATTGTCGCTTTACAGCTTTGTAAATTGTACGTAGCTCTGGCCTCTGTTGCTTGGTTTGTTTCTGGTTCACATTTTTGTAGCTAGCCTTTGGTGTTGTACAGTCATTGGCATTGCAATTTTATTGCTTGCCCTTTCTCAGCCTTTGATTTGAACATGTTGAACAAGTTGAAAGTTAAATTCATTCAACTAAAAAAAAATTAAAAAATCTTGTTATGCGACAAAGTTTTCCCAATATCGAACTACACAAGTCGACGTGGTAGCGCGGACATTGGTTCCGATGTAGCTTTAATATAGTGCATTCAGAGTGCAATGATTTCAAAGCGATTTCATCTCATGATGTCTGTCAATACGCAGTCTTTACATGAGCTACGCATATATTGCGCTTTAACTTTTAAAGACTGCGTATCAGTAGACGTCGAACGATGTTGCAGTGATGAAATCACTGGACTTTGAATGCACCATTACTGCTACGACAATCAGAAGCGACAGGTTTTTGCAATAAATGTACGTCATGCAGCGACAAAGCTACATTACGTGTATGACGAGTTTGAAAGCAGCGTAGCATTAATTTAGTCATGTTAGGTAATCTTATGCTACTTTCATACTCGTGTAGTTTTGCAGCTTTGTCGCAGCATGACGTAATTTTTTGGCTAAAACTTGCCATTTCCGGTTGTCATACCGGCAAAGCTACATGTCGCTGAGTTTTAATCGATATCGGCAAAATGAATTCAACTTTCAGAGCGGCATGAAGCGGTAAATCTGCAAAGCGACAAAACTGCAAAGCTAAAAGTGTGAAATGAACCAAGAAACAGAGCTACAAAGATGCAAAGCAACAATAAGTATGAAAGTAGCTCATTAAGGCTGGGGTAGACCTTCAAATGGCATACAAACCATTTTTGTACTCTCTCTCAAACTAATTGTATAGATATAAAAGTATACATTTTTAAAAGTTGATTTCTATCCTTAACATGATGATGATATCAGTTTTTGACCAAAAATGACAATTTTGGCAAAAAATAAATAAAACAGGCCACAAAATATTTGCCCAAAATTTGTTGGAAAGCCTAACTAAAATTTGCATAAATTGTGAAATGTTGAACTTTTTTTATTTTTATATAATAGAAACAAATGTCTAGGAAGGGTTTTCTCAAATTTTTTAACTTTTATCTTAATGTAGTTTGAATCAAAAACATGCCAAAAATAGGTCAAAAAATGGTTTTTTTTTAAATCCCACCGCTGCCACCAAACTTTTTTGGCCTATTTTGGCAATTTTTCAAAAATAAGATGAAAATCAAAATTTGAGAAACCCTTCCTTCCTACGCTGAAGTTGATGTATAAAAAGAAACAGATTCAAGTTCAACTTGAAAGTTTTCACAGAATTAGATTTCTGAATACTCAGTTACCACAATACCCAGCTGATATTTTATTTTTGGATGATTTACACTTCACATGTTAGAAAACAATGTTCAGTCGATTACGACATATCAGGAAAATGTTGATCAAAACCCTCAGAAAATTCAAAAATTATTAATTTTAGTTTGTTTGTTGGTCTTGGGTATGAGGATATTCTCTAAATGTATTTATTGATGCTATATATCAAGAAAGAGACAAAGATTTGTTTTGTAAAACATTCCTTTCACATCATAGATTGCAGATAAATCAAAAGAAATTTGTAGTTTACATATATTAGATCTTCTGAAAAGGCCAATTTTAAAAATTCAACTATAGAGGGCAGTGTTTATCGTTGTTTACAATGATAATTACAATTAAAAGAATATATAGATATTTTGATAAATAAATCTTTGCATGCTGTCATTATTACCGGTAATACTTCAAACGATAAACAGCAAGCCTTTTTTAAAAATTTGGACCGATTATCCTAAATTACAATTTGGACTAGCGAGCCATATAGAACTAGCGAGCCGTCTGACTAGCTGGCTGCCCCCTCAACTTTAATGGGTCATTTACATGACAAATGTCTCCGACCTGGTTCAAATTATGTTATTTGATATAAAAAACAAGCTATTTGGTATTTTTCTGCTAATGTCTTTCTCCAATTTTATTTTATTTTTCACCAGAATTTCATTTTACAGCAGACCAATGGAAAGGATTTGGTGGAGAAACGTATCGGACAGTGTATACCAAGGGTAGGTAACCAAGAGAGTCTAGTGGTTTTTTTAATTTCAGGATGTTGTACGTATATAAGCAGAATCAGTAGAAGAATAACCATAAAGCCCCCAAAGGTTATAAAAGGTTACAAGAGAAAATCATCAAAATCGCCAAGTCCAAATAAATCAAGAGGGTCCTATATGGCCACGAAATCGCTGCCTAGGCAGCGCCACCGAGAACGAAAAGGGGTAGGTAGGCGGTAGACTTGATTCAAGTCCTTGTGCTGCTTTTGTCTGAGATTTAGAAAGCCTAAGCTCAGTGTGAACTTTTCTAATTGGCTTTATGCATTTTCATAGTCACTAGTAGGCCCACAATATAAAAATTCCAAAACAAAAAGGCCAACAAGTTACAAACCCAAAGTGTATATATTAAATAGGCCTACACAGGACACTGAAAACTTAACAATTTAACAGCTACATGTACAACCCCTACAATGCACTCATCAAACTTTCAAAGTACAAGTTTCACCTACATAAATACCACATTTGACAACCCCCAAGTACCAAATTAGCAACTATCTCAAATGTACACATAACAGGGTCATTTTTCCTGTCTTGGAAAACCACAAATTATTTCTGCCCTGAATAAGGTCATATAATGTCTTACTCCAGTGATGTTTGCTAGTAGTATTAAAGTTTGTTTGGTTTCTTTTCTATGTGTGGCACCAATGGGGACAAAATAGAAAAAGTAATCATGCTGTTATATGAGACATACATAGAAGCTTGTACACACACATCTGAGTAATCATGGTGTTATATGAGACATACATAGAAGCTGGGCTTGTACACACATAGGCCTACAGTACATTGACTTTAGCGTATACAAGTACACACATCTGAGAAATTAGGGTAATAGTGATAACATAGGCCTACAGTACATTGACTTTAGCCCATACAAGCCTGGGTCCAGGCTAGGTAGGAGGTTAGGGTTAAGAGACTTGATGACTTTACACATAACCCTAAAGCTCCCAAAGGTTACAAGAGTAAATCACCAAAATCGCCCAAGTCCGAATACATCATAGACGCGGGTCCTAGCTATATGGTCACGAAATCGCTGCCCCCAGTTGGCTTGGTATAGGTGGACATGGGATTAGGATGCGAGGGGTCCCTGGATCGAGCCTCGGTGGAAACCACCAATTTTTGACACCCTCATTTCTGAGAGGGGAAAGTAAGAGGTTAGTGTTAATCTTAAAATTATGAGGTCTTCTTTCATGCTTTCAAGTGAAGCTTCAGTCCAGAAGCGGAGGGCAGTACTTAGTCACATACCTGTCAATGTCAACATTTGCAAATTTCAATGCGGGAGACTTCTGTAATCACTTTAAATTTACGTTTAATTGACATATAACGGAAACAAGGTAAACCCAAAATTTTTAAATGTATAAATGTAAATTTTGAAAACTGACTAGCAAAAAAAAAAAGATATCACAAGCACGCAAACGAATCATAATAGTCTCATTTTCAATTTTGCAACAAAATGCAGTGTGTACATGGTCTGTAATACACGCTAGCATTAGATATTTTTTCAAAGCGGGAGTTAGCACCACATTTTTATTCAAACGTTTTTTTCAAAGCGGGAGATATTGAGATATGGCTACCCGATCAGCCCAATCTCCTGATCGGGAGGGCTACCAAAAAGTGGGAGACTTGACAGGTATGTAGTCACACGTGTCCAACAATGAGGGATCAGGAAGTTTCAATACTTCCTGAAGTTAACCATGTTGTATTTGTTTTACTATACCTCATAAATATTTCACTGAATATGATGTAGCCCTAAACATGACAAAAAGCACCTAAAAGTTCCATTGTTTTGGGTCATAATATGAATTTCAAATTGCTAAATGATTTCATTACGGAGAGGTGGGGTAGTAGGGGTGCTATAGTTTTTCTTTTCTTTTTCGCTGCGTGGTGGGCATTACGCTCACTTGGAGAAGTAGGCAAAATACTGTGACGCATGTCAGGTTGAACTGACCAATTATATTTTCTAGTTGCCTAATAAATATTTATGAGGTATGCCCTTAGCTCTTAGTCATGGGGCATTGAGAGTTGTGGGTTAAAATCCGTTGGTTGGCATGTGTAGTGTCCTTGATCAAAATACTTACCCTCTTGTGCTCCTTGCACCCATTCTTAAAGTAGGAGAAGCTAACAGTCTCGTTGGAAAGAATGTGCCCAATTGCCCCAATAGAGAGATCTTCACTCCGACCTTAGCAAGCCATCACTGGCGTAACTAGACTTTATGAAATGAGGGAGTGAGACGGGGGCAGACATGTTTCAAGGAGGGAGGGGGTAGTGAGAACAAAACAAAAATTGGAGTTCTCCATAGACCCATGTACAAAGTCAAATTTTATTTGGGGTCAAAGGGGGGGGGGCGAATGTTTCGTCAGGGGGAGGGGGCTCCTGCCCCCACTGGTTACGCCACTGCAAGCCATCCCCCTTTACCCGTCTTATCATAATTATAACATGACACTCTTTCTGACTTTCCTGGAGAATACTTAATGTGTCACCTGAACTTGTGAAGGAAGAGAGATCGGTCACTTGTCTGTGTGCTGTCCAACATCAACAGCATAATCTCCTTAACAATAAGGGCTATACGGTAACAAAAATTGATATCATTAAGAGTCACAGGTTAAACTCACCCTGCAAAACATTTGGTGCTGTCAAGGTCATTTAAGGTTAAAAGGTCATTTCAAGGTCAAATTCGAAAAATGTTCATAAAGTTTACTCGAGGTCATCTATATGTAAGCTCATTCAAGGTCATTTTTACGTCTCTGCAATAACTCTCTTACCCTTGACCGCAAATGGACTAAACATACTCCATGAATAGCCATTGGCTCAGGGTGTATAAATAAATTAATAATCATAATCATAATCATTTATTTCTTCCACATATGCAAAATTACAGTAACAATATATCAAAAATAGTACATATAACATTGTAAACTGAAAAAATAACATTGTGGAGGAGGACTGGGAAATAAGCATAAAGCCTGTCGAGTCCCAGACTCCAAGTATCTTAAATTAATTACATATAAATAATCCAAAATAATGAATGCACACCATCATCTCTATCCACAATGCGATGGCCACAGAGTAGAAAGAAAGGACGGGACATTTCATCATGATTTTTCAGAAACAAATTAAATTGATCTAAATATCATAAAGAATATGCAATTTGTATGCATAAAAATTATAAATGAATACTGTCCTTTCAATCCATAATGTGATGGACACAAAGTAGAAAGAAAGGACAGAATAAAATAGTTATGATGAAAATAAAAAAATATCAAATCTGTGTGTATTTCTTAATTGTTTCATCTTTAAAAGAACATGTCATAATAAATATGACATATTTATAGAGATATCCTCATCAGTGTCCAGCACTGCTTTCCATGAGGGTCCTCTGTCAGATTGTCAAATTTATCCAGTTCTAGATGCAGGAGAAAAACTGGAGTGCCCGGAGGAAAACCTGCTGAAGCAAGTTTGGACTGGCAACCAATTGCACATACAGCGCCGAGACCAGGGATCAAACCCACATTAGTCCTGGGCCCCGTTTCATAAAGATTTGAATCAAGCGTACGTTTGATTTATCAAGCGTAAAGTAGGCTAACACAATGTAAATTTACGTTTGAAATCAAACGTACGCTTGATTCAAATCTTTATGAAACGGGCTCCTGGGCTCATTGGTGCAAAGCGAGGGAATTACCGCTGTGCTACCTGCTTCCTCGTGGGTCAGGTAAAACCTTCCCGCCACTGACAAACAACCAATTCTGTAACACTGCAATCATCTTTAAGAACTATTTTTAGGGGCTAAAGTTTGGCACTGGAAGTAAAAATTTACTAACTTTTGCTTGAAATCTAGGTCTTGGGATGGGAACTAAATTTGAAGTACATCGTTCCAATAGCGAAAAAACAGGCCCCATCGATATTGATCTAATTATAATGACTGTTCGCCCTGTGATTGGTTACACCTCTACCGCGCCCCTTTTATGATTTCACCATACCGTACTCTAATTATGCAATACAAACAACATACTTGATGGCCATTATTTTCTGGCTTCTATCGTTGTGTGTTCAACATGTGCTGTGCTATTAATTGGTGTGACCTACGTTTAATATTTAGAAACTGTTGAATAAGGTCAGTAGATATGTTGAGATTTCAAATGGTTGTGTATCACCTTTCTAGGTCCCGGGGGGGGGTGTACTTAGTACAAAAGTGATTACGATTTCCAAAATGTTCTAAAATTTGCACCATAATGGCTTTTTTTCTAAATTTCAAAAAACAAATTCAATTTTTGTATAAACTCGACTCAAAATTTTGGGAATTTGGTATATGGATGGGTCCTTTTTTCTTATAAATTGGTATATACATGGGTGGTACTTCAAATTTCCCAGCGGCTCACCCCTACCAAAACCAAACTTGAGTACACCCCCCCCGGTCTAGGTCAACACTATTGGCAAAGCTTCATAACAATTCAAAGCAATAATAACCATTAATAAAATAAGTTCACATTATCTAGTTCAAGTTCAAGTGTATTTTATTATATCAACTGGCAGCCCACAGGCTGAATTATATGATACAATTACAAAATCTATATATGCATAATTAAAACAACAATATCAAAGTACAAATAATTATTAAACATCTGACATATAAATACAACTTTAAAAACAACAAGATATCAATAAAAAGGATGATATAAGGTAGGGAAGGGTATTGTCCTTCTTTATTGCGTTTATATTCTTTAACTCAAATCAACCATTTTGACTTTTATCATTACAGTACTGTACCCTTATGGTCATATATTAGGCATTTGGCAGCCACAGATGGAACCATACGGAGGGCTAGTCAGTATCAAGGTAGGGTTCACAATTTTCAACATTTGCTTGGTCAGATATTGGGCATGAATCTAGTAATAATTATTCTTTCAAACTTCAGTAACCTCCTGTAACCCGCATATTTTTGTTGGATTTAATTCATTAACGTGTGTTGGTAGCTAATTTGCAGAGGTGTCGGACGCGAGCGTACATTTTCAAGGTTATTTTGTGCCCGCCTACGCTCAAGACTCGGGAGTACGCGTTCACAATTTAAATCTAACAACTATAATTAACAGTGCTCTTGAAATTTTGAACATTATAAATTTAAATGTCCATAAAACAAGTATTCATTCATAAAACGTCCATGACAAGGTAATGTGCTTAGAGGATTCATCTTACCAATTCTATTGAATTAAAAATATGCGATGCAAAAAACATATTAAAAAATGGTTAAAAATAGAGGGATATATCACCCTATATAATCATTTGCCCATTGACTTCTATGTAAAATGTCATTTGTCATTTTTCAAAATGTAATGTATCTTACAAATGCATATTTTTCAAGTTCTACAATTTTAGTATTTAAAGGAGCCCTGTCCGATTGGGTCAGCATTTTTTCAAACTTTCTGAGATTTTGGTACCAAAATGTTCCTCATATTTTTCTCATTGCCCATGTGAAATTTTATGGCTGAAACATGTTGCGTTTTGGAGATATAAGTGAAAATGTGTTTAAATTATTAATATTATGGTAACCATAATATGTGGATCGTCATATCGAAAGGTACCTTAATACCAGCACAGAACATTACGAGATACGGGCCATTGAAGCTAAGCATAGTCAAAAATCACGTCCAAGGTCGAATTTCTAATTTCATCAGAAAGATTATCATTGAAGTGTATCATTATCATATTAATCAGGTTCTAACATCCAAAACATAAGAAAAATGTATTAAAAACCAAGCTAAAAATTCTCTCTCCATTCAAGATTTACTAAGTACAAAAACTTTTAACTCAATTTTCTCAGAACTATAGTTTTCCGAATCAGCCCGATGCCTTTTACCAATTTGGGTGTAACTTCGCGACCGAAGATCCAATAACCAAAATCAAGGTTTCATTTTAAAGCTAAAAATCTCAGCTTTCAGATGATACCAAAAAAATTCAATTTTGATTTTGCCGACCTTAAGGTACCTTTCGATATGACGGGTCACATATTATTTACACAGTAAAGTATACGCAAATGAAAAATACAAAATTGCTCATAAAATCAAAACTGTTGTTCCGATTTGACTGAAATTTGAAATTGAAGCATCTTATGTGATGATCTTTCATATGACAGTGAAAACTAAATTTGAAAAATCAGACCTTTAAAAGATAATACATTTCTTGTACTCTCTACATTTTTGTCTCGCCTGAAAATTTTCCGAAGAGACATAGCAGTCCAATTTTCTGTCCGCCGTCCACAAATTTTGTCCGGAGCAAATCTCGGAAACCGCATGCCCTACGTTAATGATATTTGGTGACTGGGTAGACCC
>JXSR01S008189.1:29096-41543 GCA_000969725.1 Ophiothrix spiculata
AGGGGTAAATATATAGCTATCTTATTCCAGAAATTTTAAAATCATCATTAATATTTATTTCATAATTCAAAACATAATGGAACACATGATGGCCTCCCTTTATACCATATTTAAATGCAGAAAGAACTAGAGCAGAAACAATCACCTACTGAATGAAACGTTAATGTAGTTTATTCTTTAAACAGAAAATGCCTCGGGGAAGACGACATTACATGGCCGCATTTACGATTGACATAGAATATTGAAAACTATTATGGCATTTAACAAGAATTTGGATATTGCATCTCTGATTGCATTCATGTCGCTAGTCCTGCTATACTAAAAATGACTCAGAAAATGAAAAATACCTTGATATTGTTCATGTAAGTTCATAAACTACAATTTGAAATAAACGGTAATGTAAACCTAATGTAAACCGAAATAAAAGAGAGTTTTCTTTTTAACATATCTTTATAGACTAGCCTAAGAGCTGTTTGGGTAGGACTATGTACCAGCATGAGTATAAAACCCGATTTAAATCTCGATCAAATTACAACGGCTTGTATATCAATTCCGATGTTCGCGGTACTATGAAAAGATGTTAAAATACTTACGCAAATTTGATGGGTTCATGTATTAATTATTCAACAGAAATTCACTGTTACAATAAATGCAGGCCCTTAAAAGTGGTTAAATTATTTCTGGAATTAGATGTTAAAGTGTATTATTTGTTTCCATAATTTAATTTCACATTTTATCTCAAAAATGCTCATTTTAGATCAAAATACTTCATTTTTAGCCAATAATTTGAAATATCATCATTTGTGGAGATATTTATTTTTTGAAATAATTAGATGCATAATAAATAAATAAAATAAATGTCGCTACTTTTATAGCGACTTTCCATAATTGATCAAAGCACTTTACATTTATTCCCTTACCACTAGAATAATGCCAAGCTACCTATTCAAGCGCTCAAAGTTAGTATTTCTAGCAACTCCCCATTTAACGCTTGGCTCGACGAGGCAAGTGTGATAAAGTGATTTGCCCAGGTTCACAACACTTTGGCAGAGACGGGGCTCGAACTCACAACATCACGTTTATGAGTCCTGCCGATTTCCACTAGACCACACGTGCCCACACATATTGCAAAAATGAAATTATTGTGTTGATTTGATATGAAAAAAAAAGTTTTTGGTTTCCTTTAACTTATCCATATGGCAAATTTCAAAAGTAAGAGTTATAGATTCTTAAAACCTAAAAACTTGATTTTCTTTGTGTGTATAGTATAATGTCCTTGTCTGTACATAAAGGTGTAAGGTCCAATTACATTCTTATTAACCAGGCCTTAACTAGAAGTAGTAACTTATTGTCAACTATTTGAAGGCCATATATTTGTTTACCCTCAAATTCTCAATCACCAGCGTTGTATACTTTCATTTGCCTCTTAAATCTAGACAAGAGGCAATCCAACGGTTAATCCTCACAAAATGCATTTCAGAGGCTAAGGTAAAGTAATTAAAATGTAATTATGTACAAATTGAAATAGGATATATTTCAAAAACAATAGTTTTGGCTTTAAATCTAATTTACTAAATTTTTGGAGTTACTGGGAAAAGCGTCCTATGTACCAAGGCACTATGGAATATAGGTCAAAAGGAAGAGTGTAAAACACATAAACTTAAGTACTTGACGACTTAGGATTAATTCCACAGGGACCATATTAACCTTCCAAGAACTTGCCGACATTGATTAAACTTGACATAGTTTATAAATCAAAAGTAGGAACGCAATTTGTAAGAGAATGAATTCACCCAAAGAATTTAAAATCATATCTCTCTAAGTTTAGTGTAAATATTTTAATAATCCATAGTAAGCTAAGAGACGTGATGCTTAAACGCACTAATTATTTCTATTATTAAAGTTACTATTATAATTTACAAAACCAAACTTTCTAACAGAAATCACTAAATCATTCTATTAATATCAATATTTTCCGCATATACTCAATTTACTCAATCTCCTCGGAAATCTGCAAGTTAAAAATGGCGGGTTTCCACCTGGATTCGAACCCGGTACCCCTCGCATCCCGATCCCATTATCACTGTGTCAAACCATTGAGCACGCGCTGCCATGGCAGCGATTTCGTGATCATATGCAACGCCGGTCTATGACGTATTTGGACTTGAGTTGTCATTTGTTGGTGTTTGGTAGGGTTAGGGTTAGGTAAAATCCCATTGGATATTTAAACGAATTTCTTAGTACAGTAATTGTTGTTTTTTTCATTGCAGTTGCCAACATTTTGGGTTATTGATAACTATTACCTTTCTATGATCTATGCAATTATGACCTATTGCATTATATACGAAACTGATTTTGCACATACGATAACAAGTGTTATACATGTACCAGATAAAATTTATCAGTACTGCATATGTGACCATCCATCCTAATCCAGCCGTAAATTCAACCATTTTCACTTTTTATACATGGTGCATTAAAAACAAGTTTACAGTTAGTCCTGTGCCTTTCATTCAAAAAAAATATGATACGTTCTGTAGATCTTTTTTGAATTATACACTTTGAAGCAATATTTTAATGAGGGGCTGTATCTTAAAAACAAATGATCAAAAATGTAGGATTGGTTTAACACCTATCCCACATGATGCCTTTGCTAACTGGAAGTGATAGAGGTGCAATTGATAAGTAAAAATGACTTTAAACTTGGGTTTCGAGTTTTTTGACACTTCAATGAACTTCACTTAATAACCAAAAGACAATTTATGGTCCATCAACGGTTGTCACCCAGTATACCTGAGATAAACACGTTCAAAGATCAGTAAGCCCTAATATTGATTTAGGGCTTACTTGATTGTCCTCATAATACACAGAACTATGTCATATTTCAAAATATTTTCATGACATGAAACTTTTCTGATGTTTTAAATTAAGCAGAAAGATTGTGAATCCGTCAAAAAATATTAAAGTATTTTCTTCTGAACATGTTGAGTGGACTAGACATTAGCCCCAAGAGGGTTAATAAATGGGGAGATAAACAAATCACACTTCACAGAATTTATCGTACATCTTTCTATGATGTCTCAAACGTAACGGAACGTTGCATGGCCTTTTATTCTTGAACTTGGGACATTTTTTAAAGTTATGATTGAATAGAACATGCTAACAACCCTTTGGACCAATCGGTAAAAACTAAATACTTACAGATATTGTAAGCTATTAAACAATAAAAACCGACATTTTCCTTGATTTCGGTCACAATCCTCTCAAAACAGCTGCCCTACTCTGATTGGTTATGCTGCCTCAATATTATTGAATTTTGAACATTTATCGTCAATGACGTACATTGGTCTTGAGTAAAAATTTAAAAAAAGTCTTAACTAATTTACTTTCATTAGACATATCCTCTTTTTGAGTTGTTTTATTCATTTCGTTTGCTCAAAACGGAATGGTCATAACCACCGTTGCAGTAGCATTTATACACAGCTATAAAAAAAATGTCACTAGATTCATCAGTTTTGCTAGGGGTAAATATATAGCTATCTTATTCCAGAAATTTTAAAATCATCATTAATATTTATTTCATAATTCAAAACATAATGGAACACATGATGGCCTTCCAATGTATGCTTGTGTCGAATTTTAATTTGAGAGCGTGTGAACTGTCCTGCTGAAAATAATTAAAGTTTAAATAGGTTGTCAATTAGATGTCAGAATTATTCCCAGAAGAAAATAATTGCAGACAGTTGCATTACTTATTTCTACCCTGATCTAGATCAGGAGATTGTCTATGTCATGTTTAACGTAAAATAACCCATGTTTTGGTAATGCATAAAGTTTAGGTAACATAAAACACCGAAGTTACTGAATCATATATGATTTCATTACATCGGTTGTTGTAAACCACAACGCGGTTATTTTAAGCCCATTATCAATTTTGACGAAATGCTAATCCACATGAAACAACAGCAACAACAAAGAATCGGCGTTTTAAATTTACGGTTTAAACTATAAAGATATTACTATAGTAACAGTAAATTACTAAAGGGTAGGCGTTTTAAAAGAAGGTGTGATTACAATGTATCATTATTCCTCTCCCAAAGCTTTGTAAAAGATGGAAGAAACGGAAAGGTGAAGCAAATGGTTCAAATTGCACTCTTTTAATCTAAAAAAAAACCACGCAAATTGGTCCACGAAGACCATGAAGCGCGTGACCATATATAAATAACTCTTCAAGTTGTCTAACAAAAATGTGTTACATTTTACGCATTAGAAATATCATGAAGAAATATTATCCATCTGACACTTCAAATTCTAATCAAAAAGTTTCTTTTATAAATGTCACATTTAAAATGATACTTCATATTAATCGATAACAACGGTAGTTTTTCTGAGTAGCCATGTATGAATAACCATCAGATGACATTTAATGTCTACGTTAAGTGCAAAATGCTTTCTAAATAATATTTAACATACAATTTCTCTTCCTTTAGAACAATGTAGTAGTAATATATTAAATATTGTAAAAGTGGATAATACATGTTTTCATAATCAAACGGCATAAACCGTTTTTGTACTATAATTTTCAAACTAATTGCATATAATAGTATACATTTCTAGAAGCGGAATTTTACCCTGAATATGATGATTACCTCTGAACAGATTCATCAGGTTTGGTAGATACATATGTTCTTTCACTTTTTGGCAAAACCAATAACTAAAACTTACTATTTTTAGCTGACGGTTTCAATGTTGAACCAACACCTTTCTCAAAGCTAATGTTGTTGCTTGTGTGATGGTATTGATCCACCTGACGACTGGCGGGAAATGATGTCACTTCCAGTGTAGTTAGTCTTTTTCCCAGTCGTAAGTAGTGGATCATATAAGTGACTCAAGTTATAGACCCCTTCGTCTCTGTTCATAACTGACTGCCCTCTCCTCCTTATCCTTACCAATAATACCTTCATTAATCAGGTACGCTGCTCCAATAATGACTACTAGTCTCTTCAAGTGTACTCTCAAGACTCTACTTTAGAGGATTTTTTTGAGTGGCTGCATGTGAAATTACCTTAAACTTAACCGTATTTTTCTCCTATTGTACATGAGTTTGTTTGTAAGAATTTTTTTTTGTAACAATAATATACATATGTAACAAGAACTTTCAATAAACCAGAATTTTATTTAGCACAGAAGTTTTTTTATGTATCAAGTTCAATAATGACAGTTTTCTTAACTATAACGTTTTTAAATTATCTGTTACTATTTTTTCCGTGATTCTATTTAAGAGAAAGGCCCAATGTGAAGAGCACTGTCACTATTGTACCAATTACCAAGGAATAGGGTTGATATCATCAGTCATCAGGTGCAATGTAAATAATTTGTACTTAAAATGAATAAAATTTGACTGAATGACCAAAAATAGTTAGCTGTTCAACAGACACTTTATATCTCTAATGACCCTTACAATGTATTACTTTATAATAATGAAGTCGTATAATGTGTTTGGTAATGGTTGAGTTTAATGGAAAATGTGTTATATACAGGGTGTTCGGCAATAAGCAGCGTCTAGACAGAGGAAAGAGAGTAACCCTCGGTTGTAAAATGCAAACACTGATTCAGTAAGAAGAGCAATTAAAATAGTTCACGGGTAAATAGATGTCTGTATTTTGCATAAATTGTATCAATTAGGCAAAATTACTATGTTGCATGTCTCAGTCATGATCATTAATTAACATTAACATTCATTAACATTAACATTCTTTCTGAACATTTTAACGCCATCCCAATGTTTGAGAATCCGAGCGATATTTTTGACTGGTACCATTAGGTTGTTCGTGAGGCCTTCGATGAGGTCGAGCCAGCAACTACTCGCTCAAGAACTATCAGGAGTAGAATGCCTTGGTATAACAACTCTGTCCATGTTTCGCGTCAAGAACGCCGCCGCCAAGAACGTAAATGGAGGAAAACGTGCTCTGAGAATGATCGCTTTGAATACGTGGAAGCTAACACAAATGTAAAAATAAAAATCACAAATGCCAAAAAATATTATTTTGGCACAAATTTCCAAAATGCAACCACAAAGGAAGTGTTTCAAGTTATGAATAGGTTGTTAAACAATCAAGGCATGGCTATCCCATCTTGTAATGATTCCAAAGATCTGTGCAATAAGTTTGCTCATTACTTTGTTACTAAGATCCGCAAAATCTGTCAATATTTGAACACTGATGGTAGCAATAACATTGATCATTGTGCTGAAAACTACAGACAACTAAGCCAATTTCATGAGGTGTCCATGGAGGATGTGAGACGAATCATCAACAAGTCCTTAAATTCATCATACCTCCTTGACCCAGAGCCCACATGGCTATTAAAACAGCATTTAGAAATCCATCTTCCCGTGCTGAATGCGCTTGTTAATTGTTCTCTGAGATCTTGTATTTTCCCTGCCAACGCACACTCGGCCGTGGTTTCTCCTCTTCTTAAAAAAAACATCGCTATGTAAGGATGATCTGAAGAACTACAGACCAGTAAGCAACCTCCATTTTTCTGCTAAATTCATCAAGAAGTGTTGCGGCACTCTTTGTTGAATCAACTTATGGTTCACTTCCAATCTGCTTACAGGGCAGATCACTCAACTGAGACTGCACTCATAAAAGTTCAAATTGACATCTTGACTGAAATTGACTCCAAATGTGTTGTTCTCCTAGCGCTCCTCGATTTATCAGCGGCGTTTGATACGATAGAACATAACATCCTTATCAGTTGTCTTGAAAAACGCTTTGCTGTTGCTGACACTGCTCTCCAATGGTTCATCTCCTACCTTCGTAACTGGAAAGCCAAGTTAACATAGCCGGCAATCTATCTGATCCCATTAATAGTGAGTTTGGTGTGCCGCTAAGGCTTTGTGATGGGCCCTATCCTGTTCACTGCTTATATTCGTCCCATTAGTGACATAGCTATTAATCATGGAATAAAACATCATACGCAGATGAAACACAACTCTACATTTCGTTTATTCCTCATATTCCCGGTGATACGGTGTGTGCCCTGGACATATTGACTAGCTGTATCCATGGTATCAAAACATGGATGTCATCAAAGTGTCTGAAATTGAATGATTCAAAGACGGAATTCTTTGTTGCAGGGTCACCCTACAGTCTTGAACTCTTACCCAAAATCAAACTCACCATTGGCACTTCTAAGATCAAGCCATCTGAGATGGTTCGGAACCTTGGCGTCGTGTTTAATCCAACCATTACACTTTCTAGCCATGTTTACCACATCCACAGATCAATCAATTTTCAGTTACGTAACCTCTAGCGAATTCGTCAATTCATTGACCAGGACTCTTGCCACCACGCAGTTCGTGCTCTTATTTCATCTCGTTTAGATTACTGCAACGGACTATTCATATATCTTTTTAGCAAAGATCTTACAAGACTGCAACGCCACCAGAATAATGCTGCGCGACTGATCTTTGCTGTCGGCCGCAGAACAGATGCTTCCACTCTACTGGAAACCTTGCACTGGCTCCCAATTCGCCAACGTGTACTGTTTAAAATTCTTTTGTATGTTTAAAAATCCTTGCATAGCTTGACTCCAACTTATATCTCAGACTATTTCGTCATTCATGAACCTGCTCGTACCTTGTGCTCATCCTCTGACAGTAATCATCTCGCTACTCCAAAACTCAGTAATAGAAGCAGTGGTGACAACAGATCCCACATCGAAGCTACTATGGCATGGAATTTTCTTACATGTGGACATAAAATCTGCCACGACTACATTCCAGTTTAAGTCTGAACTAAAGATTTATTTGTTTTCTCTTGTTGATTGACATTTTGTGTATATTATTTAAAGCGCCATGGTATCTTGGTGAATGGCGCCATAATGGTGCCTGTAATGTAATGTAATGTAATTTAATGTAATGTCTTGTGTACATACTGTGCTTGTGGAAAAAAAAAACATCTTTTACTAAAATGAAGATAACTTGAGATTGTTTTGGTCATTGTTTTATGATTTAAAACGCAAATTGAAGTGTTTAATTGCAAATTATACCTAGCTGAAAAGTATTTCTCAAATAACGTGTATTAAATGGAGAAACTTAGCTATGAAAGTGAATCAGATACTTTCTAGCGCCAGATTTCACGGGTTTCAAGATTTGCTGTATGTAATAAACGCATATAACAAAGCGTATGACTAGCAAATACCACACCAATAATATAAAACATCAGTACAATTTACATATAAATACACTTCCGAAATTGTTTTAAAAGTGTAATTTTGTTAATTCCATAGCATTAAAAACAAGACTTTATTATTAATAATAATAATGTTACAATGTTTAATGCCCGATAAGTTCTAAAGCAATAATTACAAATAACATATAAAACATTAATCCACTAAATGACTTCCTCAAATTGTTGAATATCTATCTCCAATAAAACAAAGAAAAACATGAGGTATGTCTACTTACCAGTTGTATCTTTTCCTACATCCTGATGGTATAATATTAGGTTATATTCCTTCGGTTATTTTTCACTGTCAACCACTCTGATCAGAAGCTTCAAATACTTTTTTTGGAAAGCTGTAGAGAGAAATAAGCCAAAGTTTAGAATACAGCATAGCTCCGTGATGTTGTGTCTTGATGTTGTGCCTTTACGCAGTCGCAGAATTAAGCGGTTGTTATCAGAGAGCCCATCATACAATGAACACTATTTCAAGTATCACACTGCATCACATCGGGTTGTTCTGTGGGATGAAATGTGACTGACCTACTCTTATCTGTAAAATCTTGTAAAAATTAAAACTATACTAAATGTTAAGTATGCTACCCAGCTGTCCATTATGATTTACTGTTTGTTACTCAGCACTTATTGGACCCCACTATCATTAAATTATCCTCAGTCGGATTATTTGTATTTTAATTTAAATTTGATATTGTATTAAATGTTTGTTTGTTTTGTTTTTCACTATTATTGTTTTGTTTAGTTTGTTTGTCTCTTATTCTGTTTATTTATATATACACAAACTTCTCATCACCATTGAATTCACATTAACTTGAACATGATTCCGTCGATGTTATATTGGATTGTTTTGTTTAAAAACATAATAAAATTTGAATATATAAACATTATAAGTATGCATTTTTGTTTGCGTTATTTACAGATTATTTTATGTTAACTGCATTACTTTTTTTTTAAAGTCCGTTTGTTTAAAATGGAATGACGAGACTAAACCTACTTTGCAATAGCATTAACAAACAACTGGAAGACAATAAAAGTAACAGATTGTCCCTAATTTTATAACAGATGCAATAGTTCATATTTAAACATTTATTCCAGCACCGTTTTTTGTTAAATCTTAATTAACCATTCAGAACATTATACATGTACAACGCAGACAAACTCATCTTATATGGTAGGTTATCTTTCTATCTAATTTTTATAAATGTGTTTATGAAGATAATTAAAAAAAATAAACAGGTCGACAATTAAATGTTAAAACTATTCCCTGCAGAATATATCTGCAGACAGATTCATGATTAAATATTTTTACCATGATCTATGGAATGTTTAAACATAGACATAAAGCACCATAGCCACAAGATCATATATCATCCCATTACACCGACTTTTATAAACCAGAACGCAGTAGAGTTATTTTTTTTTATCTGTCACTCATATTATTGAAACTCTAATCCGTATTAACTATTTAAAAGGTCAATATTTATGTGTAATTGCATAATAATACTATATCAGAAAGTTGAAAAAAGTATTCTAAGATAGATGGGCATTCAGTAAAGGAAAAAAGTTCATGTAGTAGGCAAGACATAAGTCTGATTGTTTGGCGTTCTGTGTGCTAAACGTGACTATTGACAAAAGGTGAAAGATTCGAAAGGGTTTGAAAGAGTTTGTACTCAAGTAAATACGACATCTATAAGAAATACGTTAAACCGAACGTTCGCATGAATTACAACCAAAATCCATATTTTGACGTCTCTAAAATGTCAATTATGTCTGTTTCAGTGGTTATATAAAACGATCTAAATGATTTACCAGAAGCTATTGTCGTATTTTAATGTATAGTCAAGTATAATTTCAAGGGTCAGGATAGTGAGGACATTACATTTGATTTTAATATTTTGCGCAGTGCTTGACTTTGAATTAGAAGAACGTGAGATTGCAAAGCAATGTCCTACGTATTTTATTTTTGTTGATATTAAAATATATTAATTGTAAGATATACGCTGCGTTTGGTAGTATTAACAAAACTCATAAATATTCACTTTAATTTGCCTGTAAGACTTCCTTTATGTAAAATTATCAAGACTATCATTTTAAGTTCCCGGGTTAGCGGTTAGAACGTTGGACTCGCAATCGCATGAAATACATATGTCGTGGGGCCGAGCCCCAGTCCCGATACTCTACTTGCTTTGTGCTTCGGAAAGCACGTAAAACCGTTGAAGTAATCCTGACATGGAAAGATAAAACTAAATTTAATATCATCTGCAAAGTCCCTGCTTTCGGGGTGATCCATCACATATAAATTTTAGAAAACGAAACCATTAACTATTTTGAATACAATTTGTACACAAGGTCTGCTAACCAATGCTAACAGCTACCGGCTAGAATGATGTAGTTCATCAAAGTCAATAGCTGGAACGAGGACAACATTACAAAAGAAGGTGCTCTAGGCGAGGATTATGAGGTGACCATAATACGTTACTCAAGTTACTATACATTTGATGGATAAAATCCATTAGTTGTATCCATAAAATCATGTTTCATATGGAGAGCCAGATGGTTAAAGCGTATCAGTAGTTTACAATGATATATATAAATGCAAATGTATATTTTGTTGGTAAAAACATAGTCATTGCTATGATGTCCGTTTTTTATTTTTAAATCGCGTTTTACTCGGAAGTTGTGATTGCAATTATAATAGTCTGATCTTGTTATGTTGTTTGTTTTAATTTTTAAACCAAACCTCGAATTGACAAATATTTGTCACCATATACAGTGAAATAAATAAGTTCACTGAAAACATGCGAAATTAAAGTGGGTCAACAACACTGATGGTGTTTCTGGTCACTGTGTCTGGCTTTGGGATATTTTTAGTAGCTTAAATGTGACGTGTGCTATCGAAATCACTCATTTCTGGACAGGTCGTAGAAATTGATTATGGGCCAAACCTGTCCATGGGATAACATTTTACTATTTTTAGATTTTGGTCATTTTAGTTCTTTAGACTTTCTTGAACATATTTTCTGGAGGTTTGAAATACAATTCAAACCATGGACACCCTTTTCAGCAATAACCGGGGAGCACGGGGCAAAAAAGGGCTATCTCTGCTATTTTTATCTCTTAGTGATTTTCAGATACATATTAGTATTCCCCACCTCCCCTAAGCTGGACCCCCATAAAAAAGCTCATTTTACAGGAGGTCAAACTTTGCCCCCTACACAG
This sequence comes from Ophiothrix spiculata, assembly GCA_000969725.1. Classification (NCBI taxonomy): domain Eukaryota; kingdom Metazoa; phylum Echinodermata; class Ophiuroidea; order Amphilepidida; family Ophiotrichidae; genus Ophiothrix; species Ophiothrix spiculata. The sequence goes on from JXSR01S008189.1 coordinate 40,562, forward strand.
TAAAGAATAGGAAGGGCAGAAAAGCAATGACCACATTCCCCCTGTAATTATTTCTATACTTTTAATGGTATTATATGAAAGTTCAATCTTTTCTCTATCACAATCAATTTTATTTTGGTCTGAAAAATATTTCCAGGCTTGGTAATTAATCATTTAATTCAGCATGTTTTTGGGTGACGTGCTGTGAATAGAATACAGGCTGCAAATAGCAGAATATGATTTTTGCTTATATCTTGGTCTCTGGACATCATAGAGCAATAACTTTTATGTCTGTACACGCAAAACTGTTTCTTAAGCTAAAGGCAGTCATATTTTGTCTAAAATTAGGTTATTTGCATATTTCAAATTCAAAATGGCTGCTGAAATACCATATATTTGCATTAAAATTCATTCAAATAGCATTAAAAATGACATATATCATAAATAATAAATAAGAATTAAGGTGTCATGTTACAGCAAGATAATTTGTCCATAAATCATGTCATGTACGTATTTCAAATTCAAAATGGCATCAGACTGAGGTCCAAAATGGCCGCCAAAATACGCTTTTGTGTACAAAATTTGGTTAGATTGACAATAAATCTACATTAAAAATGTAAAATATTCAAAATAATCACTGGAAATTGGATTTGTAGGTTGCATCAGAAACTTTTGTTCCCAAATTAATTTGTTGACATGTTTGAAATTCAAAAACGGTGCAACAAATGCACAAAATATGGGTTACATTGACAAAAAAAAAATCACCATTTTAGACATGAAACATTCAAAATAATCACTAAGAAATGGCTTTGGACATGTTGGAGGTTAAAAAACAGACTCGAAATTTTGTTACATTGACAAAAAAATTAGCATTGCCAGTTTGAAAATTTTATGTGTAATGGAATATTACAACATTAACAATAATTATTCAAAATAATTGACAGAAAATGGCTTGGGTGCTACAACATAATTTTTTTCCAACAACTATGCTTCATAACAATCA
>JXSR01S008189.1:43033-58816 GCA_000969725.1 Ophiothrix spiculata
AAAAAATACCTCAACATTGAGTGTTTTTGACCGCACGTGTCATAAATGTCGTACTAAAAAAATAAAGCATCCTTGAAATACCCCTTGTTTATACTAGATACCTAAATGTCGGTACCATAATGATACTAACGTATAAATTATTCATATCTTTGCAGGTTTGATTAATGCTCTGTCACACATCACCGTTATAAGCAAAACGTACGCTTTATACCACTATTGTTATGTTTTGCTTATTGTTGTTCGTCATGCGTTCGTTACAAGCATGGGTGTCAGGGGCAGGGGAACATATCCCCCCAAGTTTTGAAGGGTGGGGGACACAATATCAAATGTCCCCCACGGTTTTGAATACAAACGGTGTTTTTTTGTAAATTTCTTCACATTACCCACAAAAATACGTATTATGAAAAAAACCGCTATGGCTTCAGGGGGGTTCCCCTGACCCCCACCAAGGGGCTATATCCACTGTACACCCGCCGGGGGCTCCGCCCCCTGGATCCCACACCCTTCAAAATGAAATGACGCCCATGGTTACAAGTACGTTCAATACGATATCCATTCGGTATGTCCGTTATGTATCCGCTTAATTCGTTATTCATTCGTTTAGCACACGTTCAGTGAGTGAAACCTGTGAACGTTATTGTACGTTTTCCTGTATACGACGATGACTGATAGAGCCTTTACTTAAAATAATTAAGAGTTTTATCTTGACTCTTCAATAACAATGGCAGTTACAAATCATTGAAAGAAGTCAAAGACGCATTTCCCATTAAAGAGAATGCAAACAACAATATCAAAGTTCCCTTTACTAAATTAATAAACTTGATTTGAAACAATGCATCATCATTCTGAAAAAAAAAATGCTTAAAACATATTATGATACATAAGACATACGGTATTATGATATTCTGATTTGGTATTATTAACATATATCAAAACTCTGATATATGGACTGCCTATTGTTGAAGATTTTAAAAATTAGAAGTCAATCAAAATTTGAAGTCTGTTACATAACAATACTTATCTTTTCTGTGAAAATACGTATTAAACTTACTAAGGTAGTTAAAGTTAAACATTTAAAGTTAACAATATAGATGCCATGTATCATGCATTTTATACATTTTAAAAATATGGGGTTATTGCAACCTTTGCACTGTTTACGTGAAGAGTATATTTAATAATATTAACTATTCTCACATTTAACTGCAGAGACATTTTAGAGTTTAATGTGAGCTTGATAGTATATAACTTTAAATAAAACTTTGAACAATCAATTCGGCATCATTCATTTTAATTCATAATGTCATAAGAAGTATTGAATGCTGCCCTTCGAATAACGCATTTGAATTTTCACCAATCTTGTTAAGTTTATAAAAATAAATCTTCCTGTTTTGATTAAAGCATTTGACATGTAAAACGTGTCTAGAATACTAATTTTGATGGATAATATTAAAGCCTTGAACCAAATTTGTTTGCAATCTAAACGTACTGAACAGACTGAATATCATTTTTATTCTTTTTGTTGTGTGATGTGGAATGTGCTTTATTCACCATATAAATAAATCAAGACCAAAACAACACATTGATGTGACAGATTGAATATTGCATGTTGTTTACAGAACTTCACTGAGTTCAAACTATTGCCTGTCAATCTTACTAAACATGCTATTTTGAATCACATCTAAACTTTTCGAAAAATACGAAGAATGACATAAAAAGATTTATATCATTAATCGAATGAAATGTATACATGCAGGGTGTCCCAATAAAAACGCAACGAACTTTGAACTTTTATTTTGAGAGAACAGAGCACAATGGTGAGCAAACGTTACAATAATATTTTAGAGTAGACAATAGGCTTTTGTTTTGTTTAATTTGGATCTCTGAATCAAAAGTTACGGCGCATTTTGTGAAAACCAAAAAAATCTTGATGGTCTGATTTGTTAATCTGTAAAGTTTCACCTTTGGTGACATCATTTGACACATGTTGAATGGAAATTGCTTAAAACATCACATGATTAGGAGAAGCACCCCTTGAACCCATTTTATGACATAAAGACTCAATTTAAATGATGATCTGCTGATATTAAGCAGGTTTTTGCGTCTGGTTTAGTCAACCTGTTGCGTCCCCTTGACGGGCCATATGAATCATTACCTTCTTTTCTTCGGTTTTCTTGTGTGATTGCGGGTAAAAACGTATTATTTGGTTGACACCTTTCATTAGAATCCTTTTTGTCGACTCTTTTGGTAGAAATCGTGTCCTAAAGTACCCGATTGTCGCACCAGAAGTAACAATTCAAGGAATATGAGAGAATCAGGAAGATTGAAAATTTTGACCTACTTAAGTTAAAAAATGAACTTAAAATATCGCTTAATGTTAGGTACAGGTCAGGTAAGATTGGTTTGGATTAATTGTCCTCCAGTTGATTGCAGAATTCTCTTCATTTCAAGTTTGCATTTCTTTAGCTGGCAACAATGTTTTAATTTTTTTTATTTGCTCGTTGCATTAATATTAGGACAAGTTGTATAAGCCGGAGTCAGATATTTCGTTGCATCAAGATCGCATCGTGATACACAAGGGAATAATTTGTGCTTGCATCTAAACTAACAACCAATAGTATATAGGGCTCAATGAAGTTTTTTTAACCGAACCTAGAAATTTAACAGATTATACCGATCTATATACTTTCTTCCATATTCAAATGAAGGGTCATCTCCTACATACAGCAATTTTAAAGTTTCATTTGTTTGCATTGAGAAACATTAAATGCTACTAGCCCTTGTTTCGGGCTCTCAATATTGTTCAATTTAGTGTATACCATGTCTGTTAATCTCTGAGTCAAACTAACTAGAGTCCCAGTGAAACCTCCTGTCGCTATCACATTTGCCACATCTGTAGTCTATCTGTAACATTATTAGTTTTCTTACAGACCTAGTTACAGCACTTCTAATAACATTTAGGTAATTTAATATCAAATGATAGTTACACATCATAAAACGTAGTGATTGAAGAAATGGTCATGAAATGTTTGATATTTAACTTTTCGGTTAGATGGACAAGAACACTAACATTACTTGAGGCTACATAAAACTTTACATCCCTCAATGTCAAACACTTGCAGAGTTATTTAAGAATCTGGTGCGGTAAAGTCAATTTGTCGATAAAAGTGATGACTACGTTAAAACAAGAAATTGCCTTTGACTTGGACGTAATAAATTGAACGTATCCATCGGTAACGAAACGATTGATTTAGAGCAAATTATTTATTTGTAACAGTAGATAAAATGGTTATGATGACGTGACGAATCTTTACAATCGTTTGACACAAATTAGCATACATATGGCACATTACAACCAACAATTCTTACTTTGCTGTCTTCGTTGAAGAGCCGTCACGACTTAATTCAACAGTAGACTTGAAATTCAAATTGCTGTCTGTTTAAGGTAATTATATTATCTCTGCAGAGATCAAGAAAAATTAAATTGGAATTAAATGTGATGGCATGACATCAGGTATAACAGTAAGAAGATCAAAGGAACTTCTAAAATTGTTGAATTGATCTGGAAAGCTAGAAAACTGTGTTATGAACATTTTTAAACATAATTACTACAAAGCAGTGCAGGCAGTGCTTTGTTAAAACGGCTTGTTTTAAATTTAAAAGAATGCAAAGGTATAACAGTACAATACACACACACACACACACACAACTTGTTGCAAACTCTTAGCTCGACACATTTTCTATACAATAATCGCGCGTTGGAAAAACTTGTTTGGTCAACTGCTTGTAAAAATTGCCGTCAGACATTTAATGAGCAGCTGAAACATGCATGATGTTACATATTGGTTGCATGCAATGTAGCTTGTTAACCTTTCACATAAAGACAAAAAATACGTTCTAATATCACAAGAAAATGTATACTTTTCTGAACTAAAAAACGTTTGTGAGACGGCGTTACATCTCATACCTGTTTCTTCCTCTTTTCCCCTTTTTTATTAAATTAATTATATATTATTAGCGACGTGATGCAGGTGTTATGTGAATAGAATGATTTAAGAAATTTGATAAGCTACTTAAGTATTGTCATTAAGGATTTTCTTTTGTTCTTTTTTACATACTGTAAACATTTACAATTGTTCTACGAGTGCAACAGAAATGTAATGTCGGATATACCGTCAGTCAATTGTCTATAACATTATTTCAAAGAGAGTGAAATAGAAATGTATGGAGCATAAAACTGTCACAAAAAGAAAATTGTTTTAAATCTTGATAAGTGTTTTATCTGATGTATAAATGTATAACCATTTTGTGTTCGTGAAAACAGGCTTAATATTTTAGACTCAATTGCATATTTAAACATGTAAAGTATTGTGAAATTAACCAAACCTTAATTAAACCTAAAAGACCTTAGACATCATACAAGGTATGTTTTGATTTTTTTGGTACCAACTACCTCCGGAGGGCCATAGCTATCCGCCAATTCCCCGCACATGGTGTTTCATCGATCGCATTCCGAAATCCTAAGGAGGCTCCCCCTCCTCTCGGCTGTGAGATGAGTCAAAATAACCCAGCTCTTTTAGGGTTAAAGTTAATGATGTCAAAACTAAAAGAAACCTTTAAGAAGTGGAAAAGAAAATCTGGAATAAGAATGCACACCATGCATTTCACGATGTCAAATAACATTTGAGTGGGAAAATCTCTGAGTGGAAAAATATGCCTTATTTTAAACGAGGTGTTTGTTCGTAAACTATACAATCTTATCGTGATTTCAACACAGATGAAACTCCTTTATGTTATTAGAATGTTATTAAAGTGTCTAGCACACGTTACATTGTTTGCATTAGCAAATTATATTACGTCCACTATAATGAAACGAAAACTATATATGTGTACATAAACTACTTTCACCAATTATAATGCGAATGCTAACCCAATTTCTACTTGGTCATTTTTACAAGTCTAACATATGCTACTATGTTTGAATTTGCAAATTCTTTTACGTCCACTCTAATGGAATGAAAAATATATATATGTACGTAAGCTACTTTCACAAATTGTAATGTAAATGGTAACCTAATTTCTCACCAGTCATTTCTACAAGATAATTCAAGGCAATGCTCAAATTTCAACATATAATAGCATATAACGTGTTTATTAAATACATAGAAAGATGCACATGACTTGTGTATTGACTCATAAAACACCTACTAAGTCGAAAATTAAGTAGACAACTACCAAACCATTCGTGTTTTTTTTCAAACAATTACACATTCAATAGATTTATTTGTAATTTTGACATTATGACACTCATGTTTATAGCTTTTATGAGTTCAAGAAATGTTAAAACTCGCACTTTCTTTTCCCTCTCGTCTATATAGTATGCTGTTATTCTACCTTACGTTTAGAGCTAGTGATATGTCTTGCTGAAGATAATTAAAACTGAAATAGGCTGTCAATTAGATGTCAAGACTAATCCCTGCAGGAAATAACTGCAGACAGTAGCATTAACTATTTCAGCCCTGATCTAGATCTGCAGATTTTCATGGTATGTTTAAAACGTGAAACATGTTTGATTATGCATAAAACACAATAGCTAATAGATCATGTATGATTATTTTACGTCATTTTTTTTATAAACCACAACGCAATAGCTCTCAACATATCATTCATTTTGATGAAATATTAATCTGTATTAAAAAAACTAGAAAATAATCGACGATTTTGATTATTTTTATAATCACAACTATTATGATATTAGATTGCATAATAATACTAAATCAAATATTACTACTAGTCAAATGAAGTATTCCACAAAAAGAAACCTGTACATTTTGTTTTGTTTGGACCAATTATTCTACTATTATTGGAAGAACTGTTGTACCCATGTGACAAGAAACGTATCCATTTTCATTACGTGCAATTATTTTGGTCTGCTAACTATATGATTAATTAGAATATAATCAAAACGAAGTGTACAAGTTTCTTTTGTGTACCAAGTTATGGTGCTTGTAGTATACATTATTACTGTTGTCACCTAGCTTTAAAAGTGAACCAAGGTGAAAGGTCTCGGCATTTTTATAAGCTTCCTTTTACACTTCTACATCTATAAAAAAAAATACATTTAAACGAAACGTGCAGAAGAATTGCTATCGAAATCCATATTTTTTGACGTCACTAAAATGTCCATTATGTCGATTTCAGTGGTTATATAAAACCATCTAAAAGATTTACCCGAGGCACTTGGCGTATTTTATTGTATAATCTAGAATTTCACATGCAAGGATGGTGAGGACATTTGATTTGATTTGTATATTTTGCACAGTGCTTGACTTACATTAACGTGAGATAACAGAGCAATGTCCTTTTTTATGCTTATGTCCTATCTTATTTTTGTAGATAAATATCTTGATTGTGTAAGATTTAGAACATGTTTTTTTACTCGGTTGTTCATAAAGCTGGAATGAAACAAATGTTAACCACTTTTTATTTAAAGGTCAATTATGAGGATAATATCTGGAAGCTTATATTTGTCAGAATCAGGGTCGACATGGTTTATAATGTTGTTATATTCTTGAAACGTTCAAAAATATATTTAATTTAAAATGCCACATTTAAATAAAATGCGACGAACCTGCCATGAACAAATTGCCATGAGCGCAAGTCAGTTACGCGCCGTGATGGCAACGAGACACACGGGGGACAACACTAACGACGGACGCAAAGATAGGACAGAAATAAGATTGAGGCTGAATGGATCGAAATGCGGTTAATGGTGGTGATGGTGGTAGCAGAATACAACTGTCACTTGTGGACAGGATTAGACACGGTTCCCAATTCATGACGAAAACTTTTGAGTCATACGAAAGGGCTTGACCCCATTGTCTTGCATCATGATGCAGAAATATATTGAGTCATGATTCAAAGATAGATGTATTATAGTGCATTGAATGATGCAGGAAAATTCCGCAAGGGCGTCTATTTTTATAAACACCACTTCTAAGAAGGTAGTTGTGCGTTTTTCCTAATATTTTTGAGTCATGACTCAAAATGCATTTCGTCATGGCTCTTGCGTCAAGCCCTTTCGTATGTCGGAAGACATTTCGTCATGAATTGGGAACCGTGCCTTAGCCATACGTACACTATGACAGAAGTTATACAACCAACAGAATGTTATGTACCACAGCCAAGACGTTATAGATATACCTTGGCGGTAGCGGAGATGACCCGCACTTGAACTTCACCGCGAACATTGGCTTGCCTGCTTGATACGGCGGTTTGTCACGAATATTAATAGCCGAAGTTAACTATTGTTCTGGTGTGAGATGGATTGTCAAAAAGAGGCCACAAACAAGCGACGTAGTCAAGATTTGGACAGATAAGTGCACTTGTACAAGAATCTCTTTCATGGCGTGGCATTATTTAGTTTAATAGAATCATTAAATGCTGCATTATACTATATTATTATAGATTATGTTGGCTCTTTTGACTATTTCTGTTAGATGCCTTGGGATCCGGGTTTGGCAATATTGCTATTGGTCAGACTTGACAGGTAATCTTGTTGGTTTTGAAATGGAACTCCGAATGTGAAGGGGACAACAACAAAAATGGGTCAAACGTAATTGTTTAGGTCAAATTTGATTTGACCCCCTTGGTCAAGGTCACATCTCTACTCAAGTTGAGTGGTCATAAGGAATGTTTATCTGTAATATAGAGTGATAAGCACGCTTGACTGCGCCACGAGAATGCTTCGAAGCAAAGCACAAAATGACCTCAATTTACAAAAAATATGGTTAACGCGGAATGGTTCCTGTCGGTATACGACATTTTAAGGCTGGAGTAGACTTTCAAGTAGCATAAACGTTTTTTGTACTCTAACTCTCAAACTTAAAGCGTAAACCATATAAAAGTATACATTTTTAGAAGTGGATTTTTACCCTGGACGTATTGGCAATATCGGTTGTTGACCATAAATGTTAATTTTGGCAACAATGCCTTATTTTTTGCCCCAAAAATTTCTGGAAAGCCTTACTTAAATTTTTGATTTTGATTTTGTTTTTTGAAATATTGCTACAAATAGGCTGAAAGTTACCATTTTGGTTGCAACGGTGTTTTTTTTTGTTTTAATTTTTGACCTTTTTTGGGCATTTTTTTAAAACCAAGATAAAAATCGAAAAATTGAGAAAACCCTTCCTAGACATTTGTTACGTTTTTTTGGCATTTTTGCCAAAATTGACATTTTTAGTCAAAACCTGATATCATCATCATGTTCAGAGTAAAAATTCGCTTCTAAAAATGTATATTTTTTATTTAGTTTATGTAATTAGTTACAAAACTGGTGTGATAGTAATGGAAGTCCACTGAACTCACGGTCCTAAGACTCTAAGTCCTAGTTTTTTTAGACCAGGAGATAACAAAAGCTGGGGATACTAATCCGGTGGACTTTAGTTCCAAGGTATTAAAGTCCGGCATCCAGTTATGCAAGCCCGAGTATGGACTTTGATATCATGGGAATCATTGCCCATTAACAATCATTCCTTGAAATGAGTGTCTCTTAGACAACGAACCCTTAGGTTTTTAAGTCAAGGGATAAATACACCCAGAGTTAAGCGTCCGGTGGATGTCCATTACTGATATTCGTTGTCCGAGGGACAACATTTCCGTAGTTAATGGTCCGTTAGGCATTTAAAGGGTGGAGCAATTATCTAAGGAGAAATAGAATTCTAAGTATATTTTACTCCCTTTTAAGTTGATCTGCCTTAAAAATGCATAAACATAAAATAAATAAATAAATAAATAGTAAAAAGTAAAAAGTAAAAAACAATATTGACGACCAAACCTTTTGATTGCTGTATAATAGTACGCACTTAGACTTGGAAATTAGACATATTTTGCTAAAAATAAAATGTATCATAATACATACCATTGTTATAATGGATTCGAACCTGGGTCACTAGATTCACAGTCCAGTTGCTTTCCAGTGCACCATCGGAGCGGTTGCAAGTCGTCGTCGATTTTTGCCCATTTATCAGGCTCTTTGTCATTAACCAACATAGCGTAAACGGACATTTAATCCAGGGAGACACTTATTACTGTGACTGATGAGACAGTAACAAAGATCCACTAGGATTCTTAGTCCGTTTACTACATTATTTGAAGTAAAATCAATGCTAAGTACAGATGTCCGGGTTAAGACTATTATTCCTAGGGAGATGTGTTCGAAGGACCCCTGAGGCTAGGTATGACAGTCCCTAAGACTATAATATCAGGGGACCTTTAGCGCTTCCACACCGGTTTATGCCATTTGAAGGTCTACCCCAGCCTTAAGAGGTTTAAAAAATGTCATCAACGAGATACAACTGCCAAGGACCTTTCCAACGTTTTGCCACCTTTAAGTTACTTCTTCTGGTATTTTTAATTTTGAAACAGAAAATGCCTTAAGTTGGTTAAAATCCGGAAAACGTTACTTTTATGCCCAAACATGGAGATCTTATGACCATATTTGGGCATAAAGGACATTATTCCCAATTTTTTTTTTGTCAAACATACCCAGATGTTGAAATTTGGTATTTATAAAGTATATCGTATCATAATAAATAACTAGACGATAGGGGGTTCTTAATTTGAAATCTGATGAGCTGTCCTACAAAACAGCTTACAGCTATTTTCAAAAAAAAAATCAATAGCCAATTAATAAAAAACTAATTGATGAATTATCAGGAATTTTGCGACCGATTTTGATGTCCTAGCCATTTTTTGCCTTATTCTCAAAAAGTGCAAAATGGATGTAAGCCGGTTTAGTCAACTCTTTATATACCGTACTTAAGGTTAACAATCGAATGCCTCTTTCTCCGTAAGAAATGCACTAGAGATTATTGTAACATTTGCAAGGGTAGATTTGAAAGAATTAAGTAGTATTAAATGTACTCACACTAAACTGACACTTTATATTTTCATATTAGTTTGATGTTTCTTATTTTCTAACACTTGATTTCAAGGATGAAGGTTTTTGTCCTAAGGCATTATTTGTTTCAATTCAAAATGTCAGAAGAACTATTGCATGCTATCCTTTGAATAACGCGTTCCAATTTTCGCCAATCTATTGAAGCTTATAAAAGTAAATGTTACTATCTTATTTAAAGTATTTGACATACAAACGTGTCTAGAATACTAATTTGAATATTTGTGGCAGAAAAATGAAGGCTTGAAAACAAAACTTTTTTGAATGTAATCATCGACCGAATTTATTTTTTATTCCTTTTGCTGTGTGATGAAAATGGTAATGTGTTCTGTTTGCAATATAAACAAATCATGACCAGAACAATATAATGGCGAGATAGACTGAATATTGCGTGTTGTTTACAAAATGTAACATCATCGAGTCCAAGGTATGGCTTGTCAATTTTGATAAAAACATCAGTTTGAATCGTCTTATACTATCCGAAAATAAATACGCAGAGTGACATGAAAATTATTTTTGTTATTACCCAGATAAATGTTTACATGTAAGTCAGAATCATATATAACAATGAGATAATGGGTACACTAAAAACAGGATTTGGTCCCACTATCATGGCTCCAGGTGTTTTGTCATTGCATTCTCGATGCATCTAGAGTGAATCATGAAACCGCCGGGGTAGCGTCTCAAAAATCTATGCTTACGTCTAAACTAACCACAAAATAATATTGAAAGTCAAGGAAGATTTTCAACCGGACCTCAACTATATCAACTCAACTAATAATGTTTAAGGTGTTTGTAATTGCAGTTTGCGAACTTATATTCTTATATACTTATATATTTTTATATACTTATATATATTAAGCTCACAAATTATTTTGAATTCGATCATTACATTAAATGTATATCTAGATGCCGATTAGACAAGATTTAGGATTTAATTCAAGTAAGTCAAAGATTAGAACGACGACCAACCTATAGACCTTTTCAAAACACGACTATCCGAGAATTTCCGAAGCTGATTTTACACTTTCCGGCAATTGTCGAAAGAAAAAGTGACTCTTCAACACAATAACCAGAATGATAAGTTCGCGTTCTCGTTAATTGGTTGCGTACGAATTCGAACTTGGAATTAGCGTCGGCACTACAGAGTCACTTTCAGTTTGATCGCCCTGCAACTTCAAATCTTATAAGCTTAATCAGCGCAGATCAGTCGATTTCAAATGGAAATTTCACTCTTTATGTCGGTGAGCTTATGGTACCATCGGCCAAAAGTTGTTCAGAATGAGTGTATCTAATATTGTATGGGTCTGGTTCTATTTATTTTTCACTTGTATTGCACTGAAATGCGAGTGATTTTTCGGACTTTTTTTGTTGACAAAATCTTGCATACTAATGAGCTTGTACGTGATTGGTTGAAAAAATGGCAATGTGATCAATGTTCCGGAGATTTCCGAATGGATTTTGAAAAGGTCTATTGTATTAAACAGAGAACCCTCGGCAATAACAATGTTAAGAGAAGATACGAATTAGATTCAATTGATACAAAACTAGTATATTGTTCGATAAAAACGTAGACATCCATTTAATCAGTAGATAATGGGTGTTTATAAAATAAAGATACCTAAAGGTAGAAGGAACATTGTGACAGACAGACAGAAACAAGAAGTAAGTAATTTATATTCTGGCTTACAAAATCGCCAGTGGCTCGAACATTATTTTGTTGTTTTATTTCAAGAAAATCATAGAATACTTGGAAATGCCTGTTCATTCTTGTTTTGTCAATCCAACATGCCATACGTCAAAAAAAAATCGAACAAAAAGCTTTTCTCGTTCCATTTAAGTTCAATGTAGAATTGTCATAATTTTGATGATAGCGTTTTTGTGTATTTCACCGTGTAAGGATTCGTTTTCATTCCAAGAGAATTTGTTTTAATAACAACACGTGGAATTTCATTTCGTTTTTGACTTCTGTCGTGAAATTGCGAACGCAATTATTTGCGACAGGAATAGCCGATAAATACACTCTTAAAAAGAAAGGATCAAATTGATCCCATAAAGTATCAAATATGAGCTTATCCTTTTTGGGATCAAATTTGATCCTTTTTGGGATCAAATTTGATCCTTTTCGGATCAAATACACTCCTTTTTGATCCAAAAAGGATCAAATTTGATCCCAAAAAGGATCAAATTTGATCCCAAAAAGGATAAGCTCATATTTGATACTTTATGGGATCAAATTTGATCCTTTCGTTATAAGAGTGTAGCTTGCTGATGTTATAGCCGAAGTACTTATATCAGAAACAGTCAATTTCATATCTTATAAACCATATAAAAATACGGGAAAAAATGGCAACTGGGAAAAGGTGCACTATATTGAGATTTTAAAGTAGTTTTCAGCAATCCAGTTTAATTCATCTGGTATGCAAAAGGTACACATTTTTCGAAGCAGACGAATGACTTGCGTTTTGTGTCAGTGTCGGATATAATGATAAAACGAGTATATGCATACAAGTCGCTTGTTTTTGTTTTTGAAGTGTTGTTTGACCAGCCTTGGCATTTGGGACGGTTTTTTTCTAAATCTTGAAATATCGTTTTGTCCTTTTATAAAGTGTTTTACCAGAGAGTTAAAGTCAAGTCAACATAACAATATTTGGAGCAAGAGACGATTTGCCCAACTTTTCCAGTAATTTGTTTTCATCAGGCACCATTGAGCTTAGCAATAGTTATAGTAGTATGGAGACGTTAAATGAGAGTGATTAACATTTTACTTCACCAATTACTACTTTTGTGAAAAATAAAAAAAAAATTGTTGTAAATTTTTAGTTTGGGCAATAAGACTGCAGAACTTGCTGTATGTATAAACACACATAATTGTGATTAAATAATAGGCACTGAGACATGGCTTGATAGTTCTCACCAAAATAGTGAAATTTTTCCTCCCACCTTTTTACTGTCTTTAGAAAAGACAGGCATGTTAAAAACAAACGAGCCCAAGCATACGGAAGAGTTCTTATTAATGAGAGTTTTCAATAAAAGTTGATCAATATAAACGTAAGTAGAAATTAATTCCCGAAATACAATAATATGATTCTGTTTTAAAAGCGTTTATTTATGCTTGAAGGAGCTAGGTCATTATTAAAAGGCCGATATTTTCTAAACTTTAAAATTAACAGTCAATCATTATTAAAAGGCTTATCCTTACTTACCCAATCTTAAGTCAGAGCGCTTTAATAATATCAAACTTGAATTTCGCCACATAGAAATACTTGCCTTTACACTTTTCAATAAAAAATTAGATAACCGCCATAAAGAAAGCGTTGAAAGTATCAGCCAGTTCATGCAAAACGTATTTTTAAACACACCTTACACTACCCTCGAAGCAAGTCTAATTTAACGATGATTTAACAACGGTTTAATGCATAAATTTATCAACATTTTTGGAATAAAGTTTAGCTAAACGTTGGTTCAACGTACGAGTTAGATTTACGTTTAGAGTTAGACATCGAATACGGCCCACATTGTTCACATATATACCATAACAACTTGCGCCATCGACGATCGATTGTAACTGCAATTCATGATACACCATGTTAGGGAGTACAAGTAAATTGATATTGACAACTCGAAAGCCTTAAGCAGGGTAGTAGAAGCGTAGTAGACATCATCTCTTTGGACAGTTTCATCACGTGACACATATAATTTCACCGTTAATGCCTGACATATTTCGGCCCACACATTTTTTCGTTAAAGAGCATATTCGTCAAGATATGCCGTCAAGAGGTAATCTCGCAGAAGTATTGACATTCAAATTGTTGCCTTTTTAAGGTTACTACATCTCCAGAGAGGGAAAGTACTGGCATTAATGTGACGATCAAAAAGATAAATGAACTTTCTAAAATGATTATATTGATCTAGAAAGCTAGAAGATCATAAGTCATGAATTGGTCGTACCAACACGGGGGAGATGTAAGATAAAACCTCCCTCGTTATAGTTCAATATAGTTTTATTCGAAAAGTTTAATACCTACTGCAACAAGTTTGGTATCATTATATGGGCAATTTAATTATCTTGCAAATGCAAAAACTCACAAGGAAATTGAGGAGGTGGCGGAAAAGACGGTGACGGAAAGGCCAATTGACTTGTACAACAGAATTGTGAAAAATTACTAATCTTTCAAAAGTCTTTATGCCAAAAGTTTAAATCCTACAAGATTAATTTTCGCACCCTTTTTAATCGAAACAAACATATCTCTTCATGCCAAACAAAAAATGATGGTAGTGGATGTATTGAATATAATTTGACGAGAATAAAGTGTTTTTCTTTTCATTTTCAGGGTATTTCCACAACTGGTTTCAACAATGTTCAAAGGTCCATATTTTCATGACAAGTTTAGTGAAAAAGTTGATGAATAACAATAACGATCTGTTGTTAATGCATCACACCACTATTGCACGGGTTAACAGTAATAAATAAACCAGAGTCTACTGCATCAGGTTAATTATTGAGAAAATGCATGCTTGATCACCCCGCCGTACACCAAAAATGTGGCAATATGGTCATAGTAAGCAGAAACTTGAGTGTTACTTGTGTTTAAAGCATTAACGTACTTCTAACTATAATTGATCAGACATATACAAATCATCAAATACCTAAATACCTCACTGTAGGCACATGCATATTCTTTCTCAAATGTATATAATTTTAAAATAATGGACTTCATTGAATAGGTTAAATTCATCCATTTTGGCTTAATAAATACTCATGTAGAATGCAATTTTAGCTTTTAAATGGTCTTTGTATCAAAAAATCGGAGCTTCGGTTCCAAAGTTATGGCATTTTTTCTATTGCTGAAAAAAAAATTCTTATTTTTAATTGTTTTTGAGCCGGTGATTTTTGTTATGTATTTTATTGTTTTTTTCACCCAGCGTTGTCTTAAATGTTTGCTTCAAAAAGTGTGAAAATCTCTGAGTTGAAAAAAGATGCCTTATTTTTACCGGGGTGTATGTTACAGAACCATACAATCATATCGTGATTTTAACAAAGATGAAACTCATTATGTTATTAGAATGTAAAAAGTGTCTAACACATGCTACTATATTTGAATTTGCAAATTATTTTACGTCCACTCTAATTGAATGAAAACTATATATATGCACATAAGCTACTTTCACAAATTGTAATACAATGGTAACCTAATTTCTCATCGGTCATTTTTACAAGATAATTCAAGGCAATACTCAAATTTCAACATACACATTGATACCCAAATCATGAAAATTTGACAAATTGTTACGTAATTATTACGTCATTAATAACTACAGGTCTGACAATTATGTCAAAATCTGATGTTGGGCAAAAATGGCCACCAATTAAAAACTTTGATATTTCTGTTATTTCTAAATGTCGGTCGGACTTTTGCTGCTAAATAAATAAAATAATAATTTAAACATGTCCTGTAAGTTTAAGATTATTTTTGTCAAAATTTACACATGTTTACAGTTTAAACAGTTAACATGAAGATTTGCACGTGTTTTATGCGTATTCATCAACTTTCACGCAACCATTTGATTAACAGGTTCAATATAAGCAACTCATCCTGGATTGAATGGAATGCAGGTATCCCTTATTTGCATAATATAGGGTGTACACAAAGTATTGTCACCCCCATAAATTGTATATGAGTAAACGTTAACACAAATCAACTAATGTTATATTAGAACTTAATATTTATTGATAACATATCTTATCACTAATGTTGATATAATTTCAATGCCTTTTGATGTCATTTTTCTCAGAAATTATTGTCCCCATGGAGATCAATGATCTT